>PNEQ01005406.1:110890-135626 GCA_003012365.1 Medauroidea extradentata
CCAACCCCCCCCCCCTCCCTTTTTTTCCAGTCTCCAACCGGCAAGTGAAAAATATTTTCAAAGCGGAACGGAAATTGCGCTTCGTGCCGACCCTCTCAGGGCACACAGCAGCTCCGAGATTACAGCGTCTGTGCAGTGCTGAGAGAGTCACCGTTGCTGTTGGAGCCATGTAGGTCACGAAAATAACGAAATTCTGAACAGTTTTCATTCCATGTTTTTATCCCGTGCATGTGATTCATGACTTCGGCGAGTGTACGAGCAATTACATTTCCAAGAAAGGAAAGTTTTATCGTCACGTGAATGCAAGTATTAAGCAACTTTATTTGAGTAGTTTTCAGATATTGGCAAATTAAATTTCATTGGATTGGTTATTTTTGTAATTATATGAATTGCAATTTATTACCTCGCATAATTTCAGCTATTCCTTTCTTGTAATCCATTTCTACGAAAAAAAAAAAAAAAAGTAACGTATTTGTTGATGCGCCGTCATAATATAATGAATTAAGGAAAACCCTTTTTGTACCGGTAAATATGCACTTGTCACCCGAATAACTAGACTGTTATACAGTTATTGCATTGAGGGCGATGCCTACCTAGCGATAGCAAGCACAGGGATTATCATACTGGAATTCAACACCTGTCGACCTACATGTGTGCCACCACTGACTGTTTTTCAGCTTTGAGTGGCCCACATCGCTATCTTATAGACCTTCTTTCAAATCCCTGAAAAATTACGAACAAATGGCTATCATCACTCTAAAATAACAATGCCCTCGAAAACACCTACTAGTAATTTCCCCCCATGAAATGTATGTTCCTGCAGCCACATTTTCTTCTTTTTGGTGTAAAGAAGAATGTTTTTAGTCCAAAAGCGGCATCATAAAAGCTGGCTTGCCAAATAATACAGGATGAATCCAAAATCCTGATCCATGGCTAAGTAAACACATATTTGTTGCTGGGAGAACAACACACGTAAATCAAGCGGCATCCTGGGATGTGAAACAATATAGTTACATACGACGTCATCCATTTTCTCAGCATTTTTCATATGGCCTTAACTTCCAGCAATATATATGTGTTTACTAACCATCGATCGGAACTTTTGAATTATCCTGTATAACTTAATATATAAACCCCTATGAAAGCTCTCGACAAGGCATCCACATAGTCAGAGTACCTCAGCTTCAGTGTGACAGAGATAACCCAAACACACTAATCTTCGAGACAAGATACTCGTTTATTAAGGGCGCCGCCTACCTGCGCGTTAGAGGCTCTGGAGGGACGGAGCTGTAAGGTCAACCTTGAAGCGCGCATCAAATGCTGCATCGCCATAACGAGCCAACGCTGGAATAGCGTGCAAGCTTCCCGCAGAACCGGTTTTACTATGGGACTTTAGGCGACAACATTGTCTTTTTATCGTTCATTAAGAAAGGTAAAGGTTCACTCTAGAGGCCTATTTTATTCAGAGACTTCCGAAAATGAATACTCTTACATAAAAATTGCCGTGTAAAGTCCCAATTCAACCGTTTTCGCACTCAAAAAAGTACTTGTCAGAAACTAAAGTAGTGCGTGGCAAGTAAATAGGCCCGTGTAAGGGTCCTTAAATGTTTTTCGTAGCTTTACCGCGTGACGACACGTGGAATGGTTTCCGAATAAAATCAGGATTGTTAAACGTCTGCACGCATGTTCTCTATCCTGGTAGGCCCTGCCCTTAAGAAATAAAATGAAAAGTCCCGTGGATACTAAAAGTGACGACTACTGCTATCATCGTGTGTTCAGGGCACACATTTCGTGCAGGAGGGATGGGTACGAATTATTACCGCGAAGTCCTGAGTCTGGATGGATACTTCTCTTCAACTTACTATTATGAAAAGTAGCCACAAGAAAAGTGACCATGACGGTCATCCATTCGTCATGACGACCTGAAGAATTGATTATTTAATATGAAACTGATGTGGAGAAGCGACGGAGCGCAACTGTGACGAAAAGAGGTATAAGCGAGAGAAAACACCGTCGGATTACACCAACGTCACGCTTGAAAATCGGGACGATGCATTCGGAAATCGAACCCGGATCTCCGTGATGGGATGAGCAAGAGCCTGACACTAGTCTAAATAGTTTTACAGATGTGAAATGATGCGGTGAATAATTTTATTCGGGTGAACTTCGTCTCTTATTGGATGTACGTAGTCTGTTGATACCAGTCCCGGCTCCTGTGCATGATATAGGTAATGCACGACAGATGCCTTCTTCTGATTGGCGGTAAGCGTTCCCGCCATGTTCCTGGTCAGTGAAGCTATTTGACTGGCATGTGTGACTGATTTTGCCGTCCTACCGGCTATTTCATTTCTTTATTCCTAAATGTTCTTGACCCTGTGGTATACTGTTACAACAAACAGTATTTTAAATTCCCACTCGTCTACTAGTGCGTGATTTAAAGCCCACTGGTGAACGTGAGTGAATGCTATTGGTCGAAAGTATATAAGATGTTTGTAACATGTAAATCATAAATATGCAGTATAACTGGATGAAGATCGTTTTTTCCAGCTCGTAAAAGTCTGTCAACTCACACTCTGAAATGCCGCTATATTTTTATTTCATTTTTATTGGACTTTGCATCTCGTTGACAGCGAGGTCATCAGAAACAGTAACACAGAAGGACAGGTATTGGGAGAGGAATATGTCAAGGTCTTTGTTATACAATCTTTCAAGTATTAGCCAGGAGCATGGACTCGGACCCGAGTCCTCTCAAATGCGAGTCCAACGTGTAATCGTTATGCGGCCACTATGGATACATGTTAATGTACAAAACTGGCGAAACTGGGGCCATGTATTCAGAGATTAATAGGTGTATATACCGGTTTCAAATTTCCTGTTTCGCATGTGGAGCAGAGGAGTGATAAGAGCCAAAGTACCATGCTCGACGAGAAACATATCGCCTATATTTACAGCGCGTCAAACTGACATGCAAGGTTTTCGTTGCAGCCTTTTTAAGGGATACTTTTTTTTTTTTTTTTTTTAGATAGTATGTAGTGAAGTGAAACACACACACGTCTCGTTTTGCCCTTTACGAATTCATGTGCTATTTTCGGTCTTACAGCAGTCTAAAGTAGTAGTTTTTAGCCATTTTGACAGGACCGAAAATCATGTTGTTAACAAGAGGGCTGAATTTTAACATTACATAAGCGTAGTTTTAAGCGTGTGGTCTTTTCGTAAATAAACGTAACAGGAAAAATTTCGGCGATTTTGCGTAAAAAAGAAAACTCGTAACACTCTACAACACCGCCTACGCGGCAGACGAGGGCTTCTCTTAAATATTGTATCACAATATCACTATCATACAGCCCTGTGTTGTTATCATATACATTATTGCTTAGTTTGCAAGTCCTCTTCCCACGGAACTCGAGAACAGAATTCATCGGGGATTATAAAAAATGAAGGGGACGCAGGAAAGCATCGCGACACGGATGAGATTTATTGCTCGTTTACATGGAAAGTTAATGACCAGTAGCCATAGCGCATAAAAATATGAGATATGGATGCAAATACGCTGCAGTTGTTTCTAGGCACTGTGAAGATAGCACGCCTGTGTAGTTAAGCTGATTATTATCGTTATGCGTGTACTTAATCTGCAGATGAGGCTTATTACACGATCTAAAATGTTCATTATTTCTTCATTAGTAACGGTTTCCAGATGAGCCGTCTATAAACACTTGCATAGCGTTTTCGATTTTTCATTGCTACGATATACAGGCAGTAGTGTCAAGAAAAAATGTTCATATTATGCTACCCATTGAAAGGTCTTCCTAAGGACGCAAAATAAAATTTTATAAGTTTTTTTAAAAATGAAGTGTGCTTAAATACAAGTATACACAACCATTCTGTGTATTCAGGTTAGACATTAAAAATACAGTGTTTCATTTGTTTGCATACCTCTTTGGTACGGGTATATTTTTTGTCATCTCAACTTAAATTTGTGGTCCATTTCATTCAACCAAAATGCCGCTGTCAGGTACTTTAATTATGTTTTTAAAATAAAAAGTTACGTTACTTCCCTGACTACAGTATAGTTTTTTTTGTGATTGAGAATTATTACAACTCTCCCTCTTTTTTTTTTTTTTTTTTTTTTTTCGATTCAGAGTTGTTCTTTCTTTTATTCTACAGGGTGCGGCAATATAATTTCCTTTTTAACACGACAATAAAATCCATTATATAAATCAAAAAGTTTTCATATTAATTTGCATGATGTAGGTACGTAATCTAAAATTTTGTTTTACAATGTTATGAAAGTAAGTCAGGCAAGTGACGTCCCCCATTGTCCATACACTGAGTATGCCGATTTCTGGCGCTTCTCATGACATTTACCAGCATAGCAGTGGGTATGTTGGCAACTTCTGTCCGGATGTTGGTCTTCAGGAGGTGTAGGGCCCTTGGTAGGTTGACGTAAACGCGGGATTTTAAATAACCCCAAAGCAAAACAATCATAAGGGACCAAATCGGAGGAGCGAACTGGCCACTACAAATCGCCCCTTATTGAGATGAGGAGCTCCGATAAGTGTTCACTCAAAGTGGCCATCGATGCACTTGAAATGTGAGCCGTTGCCCCATCTTGTTGGAACCAAATGTCCATAAGTCCAATACATCAAGCGGTGGAAAAAAAATATATTCCTCCAATATTTTCACAGGCACGCTTCTCAATGTTTCAACCCGTGATGGCAACTGACCCCGGTGAGGATCAAACCTCTACACCCACGTCTCTCGAATTTGACGATTCCCACCCCGTTACTACAGCATGAATGGCGTGCATTTTAACAAATGTAAGTTATATTGCCGTACCCTGTATTAGGACAGGTTTTTCGTTGTTTCCTTTTCGATTGCAGTTCCATTCTGTTGGATTATTTTGGCTCTGTCTTTCTTTATTCATCTTATGTGTAGTGTTCGGTAATGTACGAAGCCAATTCCATACGTACAGTAATTACGCGAACATTTAATTTATATAAACGTGCATGAGTTTAAGTAATCATGTTAGCTGTAAAGCTTTCGCCGGCGTATTTGTGTCTATACGCGAGTGAATACGACTTATCTAACTGTTCAAGTCCTTTCTCTTTTACCCACTCGCGAAACCTGTGTGCTTTCTGTAAACGCTCTAATTTGGGAGGTTCTGAATTAGAACTTCAGATAATTTATGTGGCTATTTTAAATAGGAGGCCCCCGGTCAATACTACGTGCCATCCTCCACCTGCTCACGACATTTTTACTCAATTATCAACCAATTTTAAGCAATTTAAAAAATAGTAAGAGTGAGATTGTTTCAAAACTGACTGTTTTGTATTTGGATTAAAAGCGTAACACATAGATCTCAGAGAGAATAAAAAATTTTACTTGTTATCTAGAAGAATTTACTTATGATTTAAACCTCGTATAGTATGTCCCACTTTCTTACTCCAATGTTTCGACTGAGTTGACAAATGTCTTCAGGTACTACATTCACAAAGACGGCAGTTTAAAGTGACTCATGATACAGCAATGTACAAAACAAACCAGAATACGACAAGAATCCGAAATAGATACTCCAGGAAAAACCCCTGCTTCTCCATGCAGCTAGCCTCACTCCAGACCGAACTTCAGACTGACTGCCTACGTAATTTGATAAAGTGAGTGACGTAGAAATTCTCGTGTGAGCTATATCTAGAATACGCAATGCTCTCGTCCTCCTGTCGACGTATTTCTACCAGCTTTATCTAACTAGTGTTTACTACAGCTAGCATATGACTCAATGCTTCTCATCACTTACTATCACACAAAATGTTTCACTGTAAGCATTTTGTGTTCTTTTTTCAAAGAAGAGCCTTAGAAACCCACTTTCCAAAGAAATTCGTTGTATAATTGCAACGTTGATCTTGTAAAAAAAAAGACAACGTCAGTCTATCTAAAATCATCAGGTATATATCTTGTATTTGTATTTACAATAAGAAAATTTTAATTAATCATGACTCTGAATTTAATAAATACATTTTTAAAACAAATAATTTTCACATGTAATTATTTTGAGAAAAATTCTTTGTGGACGCACCATGATAAAGAAACTGCATTCTTGCGCTGAGACACTTACCGCTCAGTTACCTCAAGGCCACCTTGACTCAGATGCTATTTCTTCTTTTTTAATCTGTATAATTCAATGTATAGTTCAGTGACATGTAATTGTTATTTTTTAAGTGCGTTATTAAATTGAATGTTTTCCGATGATATGATTTCTGTATAACTAAATAATTTCTGACAAACTAATTATTTTAATATACTACAAATATTCCCAAATTTGTTTACACAGGAAATTCTTTGTAATATTACAGACAATTTTCCAGAGAATATTTTTGTACATTTACAAAAGTTTGTAAAACTTCGAAGAAAATTTTTGTAATTCTTACAAAAAATATTTACAGTGTAGCAAACTAACGCCGTTAAGCATGATTCAGGCTGAAGTTAACATGAAGGTCCTTTAATTCAATTTGGGTTATGAAAAATTTCACAGATTGGAAGTGCTCCAGTTTTTCCTACTGTGCCGATGTGATATCACTGCTGCTTTCGTTTCCTTTCTCTGAACTTTAACGTAACGCAACAGTAACTTAACAAGAACCATGTTATTTATTGTGAATCGCGCTTCAGGCTGGCCTTTCAAAAATACGTCACGGTCATTCAGTCATATGGTTGGTTTACGTTGGAAATTCGTACAGGAAGAATGTGTATTCATCGAAATGAGAGTATGTTTTCTCTGCTGCAAAGTTTCCAATTGTGTTCTCTACATAACGGTATTGACGTGTACATAACCGTTACTTTTTTATTTCCTGCCGTAGGCCTATACGTAAGGATTCCAAGGAAAGGAGCAGAAAACAAAAACAAATCAAATCACTTCCACTTTTCCCTTTTTACTGAAAATTTTTAATTATTTTACTCACTGATAATAATGTAGCTGGGTAGTTGTGAAGTGTGTGAACTACAGTGTTGACACTCTGTAACTTTAAAACTGTACATATGTGTATGATGCAATGATAGTTATAGGTGTGATAAAATATAGGTGTAGACAGAGACACACACAACTGATACTGCAGTGACTTACAATCCATAACTTTACCACGCTGCTGTAGTATCTTTCTCAGGGATATCAGCATCAATACTAGTGCAGCGCACAACAATATCAACAATATACAATGTACTGACATTTAAAAGAACAAATGGTGAGTTCTGTTATTGTGTAATTGCGAACTGTAAATTTTAAGTATGAGGATCTGACTGGAAAACCTCTGCATGAAGACATTCTACAAAACAAAATAGCATTTAGTAATTAATTTATTAAAATTGCATGCGTTCTCAGTACCAATTCTTACAAAAAAATTTTTTTAAACTTTGGTTTTTTAATTATGCCATTAAATGGATAATAGTGTTCGTTAAATTGACGTTATATTCAAAATACTGATAACTTAAATATTCAGTAGGCCTTGACTTTGCTCATGCTAATTTACATAATTGCAAATTACTAGTGTTCTTGTAATATAACTGCGCGCCAATATTTTAATTCTTATTCATTAACGTCCAAATATGAACTCAATAAACTGAATTAATTATTTTCGAAGTCTCGAAATAAATTTTAATGAGCTTCTAAAGACTTTCGCAGGCAACTTTTAAACAAATATGTCTCTCTCAGGACCTCTAGGTACAGATATATTATCCCTTCTTCAAAACGGTACTTCAAAAAAAGTAATGAATTTAATTGTCAAAATAATAACTTACTATCTAAAATTAACCCTGTCCCTCCCTAATGGTTTTAGTTAACACTGGGCTGCACATAAAGCCGTAACACACTGAAAATTACGTGGTACAAATTTGCGCCCTCTTCTGGCTTGACGTTCACTCAAAAATATTATGCTCGACCTTTTTTTTTTTTTTTAATGGTTGGCTGCCGTACAAATTATAATGCAATTTGTTGACCGAATTATCTATCCTTGCCTTAGAATATGCCCCCTATAAATATATTTCATAGGGCTTTCTGATAAAAACGCCGTCCATTTGAAAGGCCACCAAAATCCTTTGTGGTTTCACGCCCTTTCACAGCGACTACCGAATCCTACTCTCGAACCGAAAAATTAATTACATCAAAAGTAATTAACTTTTAATCTAAAAAAAAAAATTCCAGGAAAACCATAAATTAATATCTTGAATTAATCAACATTTAAAGTATATTACGTATGTCTTAGTTTTTTTTTTTTCAATAAAAACATTTAGTTATATTTTTACGACTCGTGGTCGGTATAGAATTAGCTTATCAACTGCAATAGCAAATTACATGAATAGTACTCAGAATTATTTTAATCATAAACTTCTTAAACAACCTCAAATAAGTTTGTTTTTTCATAAATAAAACACATTTCTGTGACATTTAAAAGTAAAGAAAATTATCGTCAATACATAGCACAGAATCATCATACTTAGCCTATGTCACAGAATAAGTACGTATTAATTCTGTGCTTATGTCACAGCATCTCACGTGTTTTTGTGGAATTCTTCTTAGTGGATTTTTTGTGAGTCAGCATTGTTGTCGCGTATACCTTACTGTATGGTATGTAGTTTACTTCATAAACTTCAGTTCACACCATAATTTTCCTGTGATTTTAAGTTACATATAAAACCTATGGCTTTATTTACTTCATAACCGGATTTATTTCAATACAAATATAGCAAATTTCTGGAAATACTATTCCTCCGAAAGTATCAACGAGATACTTACCTACGCGAGGAAAAAAAATTTTTTGCGATTGCAAGAAATGAATACGTTACGTATTTTATAATGTATTTGGACTACAACACATACAACGAGAAATTTAATTATTTGCCAAATTAAAATATGTACACAATATACACGTATGAAAGTTACAGAAGCAAAAAAAACATTACACAAAACACGCTAAGATCCAGGCAGAAACATTTTCTTACTCGTTTGTTTATAATGAACATGTTTCCATCGTAAAACGACATATTCTAGCAGAGCGATTGACATTAATTTATCACAAGACCATCACACACCCAGTGCCACCAATTTATAATTTTTTTTTTTAGTTACGCCTTTTTCGGAGCTGTAAGGCAAAGTTGAGCCTGCGGTGGTTTATAAACAATGCAAGAACGCAAGAATGTTAGAAACTTGATACAACCAAATACAAATTTTAACTTTCAAGAATTTTCTGGCAATGATTCTGCATGACAAATTAATGAAAGATTCCGTTATTATTTATGTCAAGCAGTTTACCAAGAACATGTCCTATGCTTTGTCGAAGAAATAAAAGTTATAGTAAAATTTGATTAAATGTTATGGCTCAAAAAATGAATATCCAACAAAATTGTCAAACGCTCCCCTTTAACAGAGGAATAGATGTGTGAATGTAGATTTACATAGTAAATTGTTTTGTTTACGGTATCTTCTGTGTGTGTATTAATAATGAATAGAGATGGTGAAATTTCGCGAATTCAATGGCCTGCATGATAGAATCAAATATCCTATGCATACTCAAGCCCTGTCTATTCGTTCATTGTCTGCTGTTCCACTGAGTAGCAGCTAGCGGACAAATGGTCGGGACTTGAGTATGCATAAGATATTTGATTCAAACATGCAGGTCATTGAATTCGCGAAATATCACCATCCCTAATAATGAATAATAGTCACTACGCAGTAGTTAAGTGTTGTATTATATAATGTATTATTGTTTTGAACTCCATGCATTTTTTATAGTAATTGAACGATTAAAAATAATCTAAGATCTAGTAAATTGTGCACTTTATTAATTAATTAAACTGTGTTATGGTAGAATGTTCGGGTCAACAATGTTTGGCTTTTTGTCCAGTATATTTTCTAGAATTTGAATATAAACAATTGAAAGCTAATATGTAGGTACAGGTTGCAAGAATGTGGTTTTGTACAAATTACCGTTTAAGGTATGTGTTGCCCTAGAGTGTATATTCAGTGGTCACATTTAACGTAAGAATAAATCGGAAACTGCTGTTGTTAAATTATTTTTACTTTCAAATGCTAATGTAGAGAGCTATAAAGGATCTTAGAAAATAATAACTAGCACTAATTTAGGCACGTGTAAAGTTGCAGTTCAACAATCGCCTGCCGAGCAACGCAGTCTGGAAGTACCCCGAGCTAATTGGGAAGCAGCGTGGATCCCCCAGCCGCTTGGCTCGACCTATCAGGCTCGAACCACGCTCGTAGAAACTCCAGCCGATACGAGGCTGACTTCTCGCGAGGGACCTGCCGCCGGGAGGAGTACGACTCCGCGTAAACTTCCCGAGCAAACCGCGGCCCTGCATCGAGCCGAGAGTTTCCTAACCCCTACCCCCGGCTTCTTCACCGACCACCAGCTCCTCTTCTTATTCTTCTCCCGAGAATTCTTCACCGCGCCGTATAGTTCTCCCTTTACCCCGCCAGAACGAAGGGGGGAGGGGCACAATTATGGAAATGTCGACGATTTATAAGCAAACGCTAAGCCCTCCATACGGCGGGAACCGTGCCCCAAATGCTCGTCGCTCGCAGCGCGGGTTGCCTACCCCTCCTCGAGCCACAGGCGCGCACTCCCTTGGCGTACTAAAACCACTGTCGCATCCCTGAAGTAGACTCCTCGTACTATCCCTTTCCCACGGTTCTTATCTCCATTCACGCTTGCCGGAGGAAAGTGCATCTGGAAGTGCACTCAATGCATGAAAAGTCTCGGGCGAATTTCAGATCCTCTAGGGGTGAGGTAAGTAGGTCGTATAGTATTTTTACCTAAGTGTAATTTATTTTATTATGTTCCAGGTAATGTTGTTTCACGATTTATGTTGCTTACATTTCTTAGTAAGAAATCGACTGATTTGCGCTAAGTTTTACAGGCGGATGGAATTAGTTCAAGAAATTTCGGTCGTGAAAGCCACATTTTTCTATGGTGTAAACCTGGCTAGGTGCTACCATCGACTAGCACAGGCTCTCACTATGCGGGAAAGTCGCCTTTATCAACGCCTATTCCGTGCACTGAGAAGAGCAACCCTGCTATCTACTGCGCAAGTGCGAGACAGTTACGTCAGCGCGTTGACAATGATGGCCGCTCGCATCGCACGCGTGCTTGTACGTTACAGACCGGTAAACAAAGTCATTTTCGGTGTCTTGTGGACTTAGAATAGCTTTTGCGAATATAACGTAACTGTGTATTATTATTGTAAGGTGCGGTTGTGAATGACGTCTTGCTGGGGATAAATAATGAACTGCCGTAGAATCTACATACAGTGGATACATTACCGACACTTTGTGATGGGATAATTGCGTACGTCGAATTTTACATTGTTGATTCATTTTGTGCAAATTCTGTGTTGCTTGAACGTAAGTGGAAACGTATTTTAAGGCAATAGCAAGTTTGTTTTCCGAATGTGACGTGGTACGAAGTGTACACATTTATTGACGTGTTTCTTATCAGTAATCACGCATGTCATAGGCCTAAGACCTAGCTGATAGTAAAACTATCTGCGCAATGTATGTGATGATTTTAGAATGGACAACCACATTAAGAGTTCAGTTTTCATGATTTCATGAATTACTAACTTATACTTTAGTTTCCGGAATATTTTATTAAATCATACATTGTTTTCAATATAATATGCCGATGCGGGACTGAAGATACTTCTTCGCGTATGTTATAACATTGCGTCTACATTTAGACAAGCTGATCTTTAATATAGTCTAGACTTCTCGCATGCGGAATAGTTGGCATTTTAGCCACGAACCATGTACAAATTATTCGGGAGGAATCACACAAGGAATGCAGTGCATTTGCATTTAAGAACTTATGTACAGAAACAAGACTTATATAGAAGTTACTTCGCAGGTATCTATAACAACTTTCCGTTTGTTGTATCAATTGCTTGTATATTTAATGAGTATAGATATTGTAGATAACATTTTTCGGAGGAGTATTTTTAATGAAGCCGCAAACATACAAGTCTAGGTAACTTAAATAAAACACATGGCAAATTTTTGTTAACATGCAGCGGAAAGACACAAACTGGCTGAAAATATAAATTAAACACGGTTTTTTATTAGAGTACTCACATTATCGCAAACAGTCTGTAGGTGTTTTTTTTAGAGCTAAGGCAGTTTTGTAATGTTGGGCAAGTTGCATTGGCTGGTGAACACCAGATTGACATCTTGTAATAGCTGATCAGACATACTCTGAGAATATTGTTAAATATTTTCTTTCACAGCAGACAAGGGCAATTTTAAAACACAATCAATGCAGAACTAAACTTAAATCTGTAGGTTTCAATTTTTTACACCAAACTTTATTGACTGCATTGCCGAGATGCATAGCATAATATTACTGGTTTCCATGTGACGCAGTGCATTTTTCTCAATGCATGCAGAGCAAAATACCTACAACTTTGAGTAAAAATTACGATTTCTAATAGTAAAAGAAAGTATAGAGTGGGGAGGTGAAGGACATTACATACAGAGCACTGAGCTCATGTCATCGACCAGTCGCAATTAGCAGGGGTGGTCACTTTATGTTCTCTTTAAAGGCAGTTGCATAAGATAATATTTAATTTACTGTATTTGCCCCCACTATAAGCACTCTTGAAGGTGCATCAACATTTTTTATATTTCTTGCTCTAAATGTTAGTCTATTACACCTTTTTAGATAGTTCTATAATAAATTACTTCCCCATTTACTGACATTTGTTGCAAGATAAGAAATAACATGATCATTTTTATCGTCCAACAAATGCAGTATAATATGGGAGTAATTTATTGTTTAACAATGTAAAAAGTGTAGTCGACTAACATAGGCTCGTTCTGCAGTGATATGCTAGCGCATACGTAGAGCCGGTGATTTTTGGGGAAAAGAATTCTGCAACATTTTATGTCAATGCCTCACGTTCACATCTGCACCTCTGCTTCTTGGCTATTGGCAGGGTATATTTGTGCAGAGGACTGGCTCATTTGACTGTGCCTATGAGAATAAGGTTACTGCGACACACACGTATGAGATTTGCAGGTAGATCTCTAGACGTTGAGAGTTAAAAACCGCCAATCACTGACCATGAAGCAGAGCTGCAGAAGTGCGCCTGAGGCATTGAAACAAAATGTTGCATAATTATTTGCACCAATAATCACTGGCTCTACGCATACGTACAAAAAAAAACGCAAACTCAAAGACACTCCAAGGGTGTTCTATAGTGGGGCGCAAGCGGACATTGATACGCATGCGGAAACGCAATAGAGTTGGTCAAATACGAACTCTTAAGTATCCGATCTTGCGTGTAGCCAATAGCAATCGAGCATTTCGTCTTTCATCGCCATTTTCATTTACATCGTTTTTACACGTTGAGTTTTCTCGGTTAAACATTAAATTCACCTTCGTGCGCTGCATTTAAAATAATTATTTGTGGCTAAAAGACTACGGGGCACATTTCGTGAAGTACCATTTAGTAAATTAAACGCATGAAAGGAAAAAAACCTTGAATCGTAAAATATTGGCTGAATTTTATAAAGTTAAAATTATGTTACTGTCAACAATTTTATTTCCATACAAAACACGTACGTGGCCATGCCCTTCTATTTATAACATAATAAACTACATATAAATGTGAAATTAATTTTTCTATAATGTCAGAAATTTAATTGAGGAATAATTTTTAATTTCATAAGTTGCAATTCCGTACGTTTACGCGTGCATTTTCATACAATTGTAGATTAAAAAATTTTGTTTCATTCCGTGTGCTCGTTTCGTTGGCGTATTACGCATCCGCATTCTTACGCTTGCGTTTCATTGTAGAACGAGTCTCAGAGTGTGAAATGTCACAACTGTTTGTACGCCTTCAGGAAAGCCTGACGAGGGGGAAATACTATACGTTAAAGATGACAGTACACTGTGGTTTTTAAATCGTGACAGCAAAGTAAGTAAGTTCGGAGTGAAGTTAATTCTACTACAAGTTAGGAAGAAGGTTGAATTTCTCATGGACGTGTTTGGCAAGAGACAATAGTTGTGCTGAAGTCTGTAAGAAGGCTATTAAACGAGATGTGGTAATATAAATAACGTTACAAAGTCTGGATAAACACACACTTGATTTAAATTTTTTCTATGGGAAAGAAGTCATTGCAAATTTTTATTTCCAAAATAATAAAACTTTTTTTTCATTACCACGAAAGCTTTCAACCGGAAAATATACCTGATTAATTGCCCTCTTTCTGACAGCAGCGCTACAAACGGCAGAGATTATTCCTTGCCAAACTGATAACATTGAGATTCCTAAAGATATGAGAGGATTAGAAAACCTGTGTAATGTCTGACGGCGTAATGCCTACCAGCGTAATACCTAACGGCGTAATGCCTAACTCACGCCGTTAGGCATTGAGCCGTTAGGCATTACGCCGTTAGGCACTACGCCGTTATGCTTTACGCCGTTAGGCATTACGCAAGAGCTTGTTTGTTTTAGGCACTACGCCGTCAGGAGTTACGGAGTGCACACATAGAATTAATCTCAGTTCGGAATTACTACAAACTATTTGGTAGTTTGTCCTCCAAACCATTTGAGGAGTAGGGTAAATCTCCCAAACCATCATTAGCGCATGTTCCGTTTACACGGAAACTAATGTAAGCACTTTACTAGAATGTCATAGGGAATTAACGAAATGTATAACACTTGATCTCACCGATCTAAATTTGGTTTTGTTCGCCTGGCAGTAGGCCGACCCCTCCATATTTCCTATAGAAAGGTGAAAACGTTTGAGTTTTACATGTATATCAATTGTTTATATTTACAATCAAGGTAAACTTACTGTATATTTAATGATTGACTTGTTTTTTTAAGTATTCGTTCACATTTTATGAGAAAATTTCGTATTATGAGGGATGAAACCGTGGAAGACTTCTTACGTAACTAATTTCTCCAATATGTTTCATTTGTGTGTTTTCTGTAATATTATAAGTAATGAAACTTTTTGTAATCATCAAGTACATTAGTTTTTCATAATTTTTTTCATCCAAAGTTTCGTTGATTTTATTATAAAAAGAAGCCATAATCAAGCAAAAAAAATTGGTTCCAGCTAACCGTGCAATGTTTTGGAAAAACATCTACATAGAAATCTGCATCGTATAACTACTCAACGTCTTGAACTTTAAAAAAAAAATTCGTTAGAAAAGTTTTTATTTATTTGTACCAACAAGGAAGAAAACCTTTCTGAAGTGATATACATAAAATTTCGGGGTTGAATATTTGAGCAATTGAGTAATTATTTGTCTTAAATATGTATTTATACACTTCATGTTTATTTTAAGGTTAATATAATTGTATATGCTGTAATGTAATACATTATAATACATATAATGTAATAGTGTATAGTAAGATGTAATAAAATATTACACTATGCAATACATAGGTACTGGAAATTTTCGCGAAAATATTTTTGCACCAATTGGTTTCAGTGCCTTACGCGCATATCTGCAGCTCAACTTCGTGGCTATTGGCGGCGTGTCTTTGTTCAAATGAGTCACTTATTTGACTGAACCAATCAGAAGAAGGTTAATTGCAACACCACACACTTGTGATTTGCGGATAGAACCCGAAGACAACGGGAGTTAAAACATTCTATCACTGACCACGAAGCAGAGCTGCAGGTGTGTACATAATGCACTGAAACAAAGTGGAGCAAAAATGTTTTCGCCAAAAATTTATATCCCTAGATTATACAATATTTCACAATGCGGTATAGTTATAGATGACGGTTTTTCGCGGGAAAATTTGACTTTTTGCTGGATTTCAACACACATTCAGCTTAGTAGGTTCTTACTGGCTTTCTCTTGTACGTTGAGCTGTTGCCCTATTTCACTGAGCCAATAAGAATCCCGCTATTGTAATATTTAATGCCTGTTGTTGGTCTGCAGACATCTATGTTGTGTCAGACGTACCTTAGACAATCATATATGTCAAAAGAAACTACAATATTTTCGATGGTATGTTGGCTTAAAAAAAAATTTCGCGGTATACCATCATTAGAGTCCCGGGTATTTTGCGGGTTCAACGCCCAGCAGGGTGGACTCCACTCCTGTGTACACTCTGTCCTTAGCTACTTGTACATTGGCTGTTGCTACAGTGAGTGATCATTTGAACATTTGACTTATGTAGCGTGGGAGTCCACGAGTGTTTTTATGCATGCCCGCCATTGGTTCGGGGTCCTCATGGTCACGTTTAGTAAATAAAGACCCGATCTAAAAAGTTTCCAGCATATACATGACTTAGAAATCCAACCTGTCCTCAGTTCAATCCGCGACATTTCCGGGACTCTAACCATCATCTCTAGGTATGATAATATATACTGATGTCATACAATACAATATTATACAGTACAGTAAAACAATTGCAAAACATGTTGCAGAACGGGAAAAGTGTTTCATTTTCTAGATGTAGATGTATTAGTGAGGCCTGAAAAATTCGCTTTTTCTTTCGGGCTCAAGCTAGAGCTCAAACAACTGTATGTTGGTGTCACAATTGCAACTGGCCCTGGACTTATTTAACACGTCTTGGAAGTAGTTGAGCCAATGATATAATGTAACTAAATGCAGGCTCATATCACTGTGTCAGCGAGCAGCCAATGAGCAGATGTTGTATGATTGAGTACGTAGGTATAAACTGATCATATATCGTGATATGCCTTAATATCGTGATAAACCACTTTGCGGGCTTCACAAACTTGTGAAGAATCTGCACACCTAGTTCTCTATGTCACCAACAGAGAGCAGGCATGTGTAGTTTCTGCAATAAGTGACCAATATATAAAATATATGACCACGATTACTGAGGTTCAAAGTCTTAGTATCACGAAGTAGGGTATGTTTTATACTTGGGAGGCTGGTCTACAGGCCAACGAGCCCGCGGATTATTCCGGTCTGTATATATATTGTCCAGAAATGGGTTCTGGTGTAGATGCTGTATGTCGGGGCTCAGATATGTGTATAAGGCCGGATGCCTGGCAGCATGAAGCGGGCCCGAGTGAACGCAAGTTCATTTCCTTGCAAGCGCCACCTCGCACGTCGCCTTTTCACGCCAAGAGAGGCTCGGTGGCTTGGAGGTGCTCCATTGTCCGACCACAGCGTAATTGCTTCCTGTCATATTTCTCCCGCGAGACGACTCCCTCCCTGGCATTATCGCACATTCTCGCCCCGTAACACCGTCATCCCTCTTCCCCTAGCCCTTATCCTCCCCCTTCTGCTCATCGTTGACCTGCTGGTGCGAAAGGGAAAAAAGTTCTGCGACCCCGGGAAAAAAATTTTCATTATGGCCCAAGTTTACTGTGAAGTTAATTTGACCAAGTTTCAACTGAGGCTATAAACCAGGGTGAATGTAGTGCTAAAATACCAGCTTGTTTTTCAAGGAGAAATAACAGCCAACAGTTCACAAATCACAACGGGTAGTTTGTGTTCCACCGACTTGTGACCTCCTTTCTCCTTTCGGTGGGTGTAGAAAGTTACAAATTTATGTCTGAAGAGAAGAAATTAATACAGTTCCCGAATGACTATATTTGGTGTATTCGCGAGGAAGTACTCGAAGTAGTTCTTACTTTAAGTTACTGTTTCCATTTAATACACAGCACGTAAGGAAAAAATAGTTGAATTATACCACACTACAGTTGGCTCTATTACTTAACTAAACCATTTTGGATACCCCATTAACTATACTAAATTGGCGTATTTTGGAGTCAGTATTAAATGTATAATTTGTAACGAAATCTGATAAATAGTAATTATCAACAGCATCTCAATAAGACATAACAAATATTTTCTATGAAATAACCAATAGCTACGGCTTCAATATAATCTAATGGCTTATGAAATATTTTAGAAGCACAAGTCAGACGAATGTGTGTTCATTTACTTTGTGATTGTTCCGCCTTGCTGGATCGAAGGTTCGAACATTGCCTCACTCATTACGTGTATTTCACAAATCTCCTGCTATAGTATGTCGTTTGGGAGTGTCTAAAGATAAATTTTGAACAACTATAATTGTAGGGGTGCTGTAAGTGTAATACGTTAATAACAGAGACTTCGATTAATAGTTATCAAATTAAGCTGGGCAGTTATACGACACAATTCGGAACAATATATATTTGAAATTTATAGAGATAGTCGAAAATCGCAAGAACCTTCGTAGCAATATATTTTCCGATACAGTGTACTGTCCTGCACCTTGCGTAATTTAGTGACGGTTATGCGGCACGGTTTATATGTTTACAAACGAATGTCAAACGTTCAGTAAAAGAGCGCATCAATAAATAGAGTCATGATTTTGAGTCGAATATGTGTTTGCATCGTCTTCAATGCCTTATGAGTAGCGACATGCAAAATTCGCGTAATTTTCTGACAGCTGACTAGACTCCAAATGACTATAGGCTCGTTCGACGTCTCCCGCTGGCCGATTTTGTCGTGACTTGTCGCGGAAAATCCTTATACGGTAGAGAGACCAATCTTTGTAAAGACGTAACACATGTAAATGACAAGACATAAACGTTTGTGACCAATTGAATCGCAGATTAGGCTCTGTCGTGTATAGTAAAGTGAAGTTTAGCCGGCTACCCAGAATTATGCATGTCTCTACTTATGAGCGCATCTCCAGCTCTGTTCCGTGGTCAGTGATTGGATGTTTTGCCTCTTACTTCTATTGGTGCTCTCAGACGTATGGTGTCACAAAAACCTTATTTTTTATTTGTGCAGTCAAATGATAGACGTGTCTGAACAAAGACAAGCTGTCATTAATTCTGAATAGGGACGGGAATGTTTGGTGAAAATATTTTTGCCCCACTTTGTTTCAGTGCCTTACGTGCACACCTGCAGCTCAACTCCATGGCTATTGGCAAAATGTTTTGTGCAGAGTCGTTATTCATTTGACTGTGCCAATCAGTACACGGATAATTGCCACACATCACGTCTGTGATTGCGGGTTTAACCTCCACACGCTGGGTGTTACGGCATCCAATCACTGACCACATAGCAGAGATGCAGGTGTGCACGTAAGGCACTGAAACAATGTGTTGCAAAAATGTTTTCGCGAAATTTCTTGTCTCTAATCGTGAAGCAAAACTGCTTATGTGTACCTATGGCAATGAAATCCAACGGAGCAAAAATCTTTTCATGGCCAACTCGTGGCTTTACCAATAAATCAAGGATAATAACGTCAGACGTGAATATGTAACATCGAAGTCAAGTAAAGAGCCTACTTTTCCCACAATAAATTACAGCCCCTAACAATACCCATTCACTAGAATCTGAGACCTCTGCTCACGAGCAACTTCTGCCCTGTCTTCCTCAGAGACACACTCCAACGTATTATCTCGACTAGCTCTTTCAACGTCTGTCAGTCGGTAAAACGTGAGCGCTGCTTAGCGCAGAGTTATAAACCTACAATACATCAAATTATAAGGTCTATACAAAATCTCTCAGAAACAAAAAAAAAAAAACGTGTTTGTTATTTGAAATGTTTTATTGGAATACTACACAATGATAAGTAAGCATTATATATCATGTAATCTCCTATAGCGGTAAGTCACTCTAGGTGGAGGTTATCTGTAATGTTTTAATTATTACAAGGTAAGAGGAAACAAGTGTATACTTAACGGTAGTGATACAAGAAGACAAAACATTATACACAAAGGATATCAGTTATTGCAATGTAAAAAAAAACAGGCATATGTGCTTCATTATCAGATCTACATTTCTGAAGTGTGTGTCTATATACATTTCTTTATTTATGTTCCTGAACTACAGGTACAGATGCAGTGAGGTGTTGCTTGTACTCTCCTCGCATTCTTTCACTGCAGCAAATCGTAGCGTGCATTTTAAACAACTATGGTTCTTAGACAGATGCAACAAGAGGGCCATTTTTGTTACAAAGCTCACATTATTCAATAAAAAAATGTTCAAATGTTCCAGTATCTCGACTGTACAAAGGTTGTCTCCTATTAGAGGGTGGGCCCCCTTGTTATTTTAGTAACGTTTGAAGGTATCAACCAGCATTTGAAGTGGGTTTGAACACCCTAATAACATACATAAGTGTTTAGAGTATTGTCGTTTTACATAATTCTGTTTCCCAATATTTCAATAATATATAGTAAGAGACGCAGATATATCGCGGGTTCAACGACCTAACGGCTGGATTGCACAGTTCTGTATACACTCTGTCTTCAGCTACTTGTACATCGGCTGCTGCTCTACTGAGTACCTCAGACACGGTAGCGTGGCAGTCAGCAGATGATTTCATGCCGGTCTCCCATTGGTTCACAGTCCTCAGGTACGAGTTTCGTTAACTGTTACTCTATCACGAAAGCAATGAAAGTGTACAGCAGTTCGAAATATTACATCTACTCAAACGAATTTGTGAAAATTCCGGGTCTCTACAATCGGAATTTCCTACTTTATTTTTCATGTAGAGGCATGCAAAATTCGCGTTATTATTTGGTGATATACTAGCCTTCACTGTCCTATAGATTCTTGAACATGTTTCGTGTTTTCATTGGATAGCTGTGGTGTTATTTGACTGTGAGTGCCCTGCATACTAGGACTGGGAGACTTCTACTATTGGCCAGAAGATGTCTCCTGCGAGTATCACCAAATTCAGCTAATGGCAGACGCCGTACGAGTGTACAGTACGTCGGAGCTCAGTCTTCTGATAGAAAATAACGCTGATTTAACAGGTCTCTATTCATAAGGTATCACCTCACTGCATTTGTACCTGTAGTTCAAGAACATGCCGTATTCATGTACGTTATTACAATTTTTAATATAGAAGAATTGGTCATTGAAATCTACCGCTTTTATTAGTAGGCCTACTATCATAATTTTACAAATATTTTGAATATAAATTTGTTGGCAAACTCTACCGCTTTTAAGACTAAAATAATTGAACTCACACTAACATGCAGGCTAAGCACCTCCGTGCTACACGAATTTACGTATTTTTAATATTTTAAAACGTATATAGCGTTGGTAATACATCTTTTTCATACGTACAATACGTACGTCAAGTCACCAACTACTTCATACAGTATAAAAATTAGGTGACAGTGTTTTTGATAACTACGTTGTTGCGATTCATTGAATTAATAGAAATAAAGTTTATTTTTAAATAGGTAACGAAGTAATGATTCTTTACAGATTTACTAGTTCAACTATGATGCAAAAATTAAACTTTGCTGTAGTTGTAAAACATAATTTTAAAAAATGGCTTTGGCGAAGTTTCATAACAGGCGTTTTTGCACTCAGATTCTAAACCTTACGATTATTCAGCTTTCCACCTTTTTTTATCATAATTACTGACAGTCGTTCGACTCCTCTAGCTTTTCATTGAATTACCACGCAATTAGGAATCTTGCGTATAGTTAAGCTAAGCCAGTTACTCTCTTAAAACTCCCCAGTGCTTGTATGGTGTTCGTATGATTTTTAACGAAAAAAACATTGTCTTCAAACTTTATCATGAGAATCAATTATTAGTTACGTACTGCAAACCAGTTAGCTGCGCCGTGCGAAATTATTAAATTTAATGTGGGCGGTGAACTTAAAAAAAAACTCATTAGGTCCTTTTTACAGTCATTGCACGAAATCATTTAATACTTGCTAAGACATATTGTGCAGACTTTTTCGAAACATGGTATTTTGATTTCTAGAGTGATCAATGAAAACAGACTAAATAAATTTTTCTCAACATATGTTTTAGTGCGACCTGACCTGGCAGAATTTCTTCCGGTTGGCAACAGTGTCCTCAGACATGCCAGTAGTTATTCAACCTGACACCTTTTTTTTTTCAGTCATCTAATATGTGAACAATAAAAATTCCTTGAAATAGTATAATGTGGGATCACGAAAATATATTTTTATTATATTTGTTCTAAGTCAATATTGTTTCCTTAGGATTTTTTAAATGTATTTTTGTTTCATACACAGTGCATAATTTGCGAGATAGTTCACTGGTAATAAAGTCATCTAATAACGTTTAACCTGTCAGATTTTTCTCCTTTCGTTAGCTTTTATGAAATTTTATGTCAGTTTCTTCCTTTGTATGAACTTGGCAAACCCGATTTAACACAAATTAATTAAAGTATCATAAATGAGATACTGGCTAAAGAACTAAGGTTAATTCTACTACACGTTAGAATGATCAATGTTAATAGTTTGGCACAGGGAAAATTTCTGCCGCTTGAGCGCTGGTATCAATAAGGGGTGTAAATTGACCAACCACAGAGCTCTCCTGAATTTTAAGTTACATTAAGTTAATAATTTAAAACGAGAACATTTGTTTATTTCCACTTTAAAATTAAATTTAATTACTTCAGTCACTTCCAGGCCTATTTAAATTTAACTTTACTACGGTTTCGTATTTTTATCTGGTCCCTTAACGATAGCAGCGAAACTAGCGGCAGAAATGTTCCCTGTGTCAAACTCTCCCACAAGAAAACACATTTACTTTCTAACCTGTAGTAGAATTAACCTTTATTGAACTGAGAGTATACGAAGACACAAAAACACTCGTACCTTAGCCTTTCCTTTGTATACAGAGGAAGAACACTTTAATAAAACTGTATCGATTAACACTAGAGACCGTAATAATTCGTGTGTTGACTGACCTGTAGTCTAGCCTTCAAGAATATATATGTACTCAAGCTACGGTTAATTCTACTACAGGTTAGAAAAATCAATGTTATAAGTTTGTCACAGGGAAAATTTCTGTCACTTGAGCGCTGGTATCGGTAGTGCATCAAACTGACCAATCACAGAGCTTTCCTGAATTGTTAGTTGCAATAAGTTGATAATTTAAAACGTGAAATCGGTTTCTTTTCACTTTAAAATTAAATTAAATGACTAATATACTTTCCACGTTTATATAAATTTAATTTTACAACGGTTTCGTATTTTTCTGGTACGTTAGCGATTGAAGCGAAACTAGTGGCAGAAATGTTCCCTGTGCCAAGCTCTCCCATAAGAAAACGTATTTTCTTTCTAACCTGTAGTAGAATTAACCTTACTCAAGCTGACAACAGGTACTCACTGGCTTCTCTCACACACAGTGATACCACACGACTGGGCCTGCATTTAGATATCTCTTTTATTACTGACTCAGCGGCTTCCAGGGTAGGCCTATGTCAAATTGGTGTAGGGTCAATTGCAAAAGTGACACGAACTTACAGTTCCTTGCATTATAGCTTGTGTCCAAAAGAAAACCCAAAATGTTTAACGGTTCTAATTATTACTGACTACAGCAGATATTTTTACTTTTACCATCATGCCACTGTACTTATTCATCTCGCATGCGTACCTACTTACCATTTACTTCTCATTCCATGGGTTCATATTGGAAATATTTTTGGCGGAACGATGATGACACTTGTTTCTTGGGCGTAATATTCCGATTAGGGTGTCTGAGAACGTCAGCAACAATTGAAACATTGATTGCAATAACTACCCAAGTCCACTTTTTCACCAACATTTTATTATTACTGTAAATTGTAGTATGCTCGACGTTCCACTGAATGGTGTGAATGACTCAACACTTTATCTTGCTGCACTAGGGGCAAGCTTATCACTGTAATTCTTATGCTATAAGGTTTTTTTTTTTCCCATTTTCGTGAACATTTTTTGTTTGTGTACTCCAGTTGTTTTGAATTCACCTTTTCAATTGAAGACATTTCTGTGCCGGACTTTCTACATACCATCGCTATACTTGTCTGCAAAGTGTCTCCGTTTAAAGGTGATCGTCTGCCTGTCACTTCAGCTGCCTTCCAGCATTTTTCATTTATATTGGTTTTTGATGAAGATATTTTAAATGCCTCGTATGTGTTAACCTACGAAGATAAAATACATTTCATTCAATGAAAAATTGGTATGATCTTTCAATTATTGCTGCAGTGAGTTAGGATTATAATCTGAACCGTTTTACATACGTCAATGTGAGTGAGTGTTGCCAAATATCAGAAAAACCTCCAGTGTAACAAAAATAAAAAATAAAAGCCAGTATTAGCTATTGTCTACAAACTACAACCTACCGTCAAACGCGGGTACTTGGTCTGCAGGGGTAACATACTGACCGACTCAAAATATTTAATTTGGTTCCATTCTATAAAAAAAAATAGCAAACTTTATTTGAATGCATTAAACTTAAGGGTTTAACTGCTTAACTATACTTATTTATTTCTTAATTAAATGCCCCAACAACAAATATCTTGAGTCGGTCAATGTTACCACTTCAGTCAAGTATCAACATTTGACGGTACTCAGAACAGCGTTTATTAAATCTCTTATGTGTGGAGAAATATACATTGGAGAAACTGGCAGGCCTCTCACCACGCTCCTTAACGAACAACGAAATAATAAAAAGTCAAGTGAAACGGAAAAATTCAAACCAGCCGAACATGCAGTATCAGCCAGCTGTAGTTCCTCATTCTGTACATGTGCCTGATGACGGGAACAGATCTCGGTTACCAAAATGTCGTATCTGTTGTCTATTGTCGTCAAAGGAAGTCTGATGCTTATCATCTGTGTTCACGTTCACTCCTGTCTCTTGTTTTTCGTGTTGTTCAGCGTTGTCTTTGTCCATTTTTGTCGCCATTTTTCATACATCTTATTTTGTTTTATTTTATTGTTCGTCTTCTGTTTTTTTGTCTCTTCTTTCTTGATAAAACTAC
>PNEQ01005406.1:135726-148090 GCA_003012365.1 Medauroidea extradentata
TTTTTTTTTTTTTTTTTTTTTTTTTTTTTTTTTCGTGTCGTCTTTCTGAATACGTCTCTATTCCTTTCTGGAACTGTACTTACGATATTATGTTTGCTAACAATAACTAATGCTGACTTTTTTTGCTTTATTGTAGAGTTTTGCTGCAACACAACAATCGCACTCGTAAAAAATAGTTAAGTTTATAAAATGGTATTTCCAAGACATCGCGAAAAGGGAAAAAATTGTTTTCATGCCCTCAAAGATTGATCACAACGATATTTTCCTGACTGAAAGATCTCTAGATATAACAACCACACACATGAAACATACGATGTAGGTATGCTGTTGTCAGAAGAGCGTACAGTTAAATGATATGGTCACCCCGTGAATGCCAAACCTGCGATGACCACGACGGAACACCGGTATGCCAATTCAGTTACTTGTGTGTAAGGGTCATTGCGTATTGTATTTGACGGCTGACGTCACCCGTAGCGCTTCATCCATACTGACTAACTTTGCATACACTGGATGACTTATCCTGTTGTTGCGCGTGGTTTCTTGAATTTAATAATAATAACACTTTTATTCGGAAACTCAACGGTGATAATAATTCGTGAGTTCCGTCACAACGAGTTTATTTTGTTAGACAGCCTCAGAATTATTTGGATCGTAAGACTGTTCGTATCTTTCATAAGGCCTTTCAAGCAAGACATATATTTCTCGCATACAGTGCAGTACAATAAGTACAGTAGAGTTAATTATATACTGTATACGTTACTGATATCGCTGCATAAATTTCAGAAAAATATATAACGTGTTAAACGGCTAGAAATTGATACGGAGTAAAAAACGACAGAGAGATCATTAGATACGGACATAGTATATCTGACATAAACGGGAAAGGAAACATCTCAGAATTTCCTGCAGTGAATTTTGAAAGCCATGCAAAATCTAAGTAATAATCTCTGATTGAGAATCGAACCCGGGTACTCCCGAATTCGAAATAGAAAAATATTTTTTCTGCAACAGCCAGGATTTCTAGCTACTGAATTAATTTCTTATCAAATTGTCTTAGTTCCAGATAACACTTAAGTGAATTATTCTGTATTTTCGCCATTAAATGTGCCACTTAAGAATTTTGTTTTTAATTTAATTTTAAGTTAAAAAATCTCGCGTAACTCAACAGTGTGATTGTAAGGAAGACACTGAACTTTTTTTAGAGCGATATAAATCTCGTTCTTAATTATGGGTAAAAAGTTACTTTCTTAAATTTTCTCATGCATAACTTAAGTAAGTGAGGGGAGTTTTCTGTAATTTAAGAATTTGCTCACACGCGTCTTAGCACATTCGGGGTAGTCAAGTACCCGAAGACTTCAAAAAGCATTTTAATCTTGCGTTGTAGTCATTTTTGTATTTTTAAATCTGATTGGGTGGAAAAAGAGAATTCTGAGCGGTTTATTGCTTAAATCCTTGTCTTTTCATTTGAAAATTCAGATTTTACTAAAATATTTACTATTTAAACATTATTTAAATGAACCAACCACTTCAGTTGATAAACACTTTTCTGACTATCCTTTTAACACTTTCATTTTAAAGGAGATCAAACACAAAGTGCATTATTGTATGCTTTACTATTCCTATACTTTTTCCGAAAAATTGCAACTAAAATTTTTTCTTTGTGTTTTCTTGAGAAAAATTTGGGCTAAGGATTTGCTGAAGTCATTATTATTTTTTTTTTCAATTAAGATTACCGTGAACTGAGTTCAGTCCTGAATGTTATATTTATTTTTTTATTTATTTATTTTTTTTTAACTGTTTACCTTTTGTGTGTAACTTCTCAGAACGAAAAAAAAAATTGCTGTTGTGTTACAAATGACTGACAGAATTTTGCTAGTTATACTGTAATTAAATGCACTGAGAAATTTCGCAAGTTAGAGATCTGTCCTCAGAAACTTGTTCATTGGCTGGTGCTTCAGTGAGTGGACAGATACAATGTAGCGTGCGAGTTAGCGAGTGTTTTCATGTAGGTTACTATTGGTTTAGAGTTGATCACAAAAGTAACTCATATGTGCAGTAGTAATATATAATCTCTTCAAATGAATCTCCGAAACTTCCGGGTCTCCTATTCATCAAAAATGCCCATGCGACTCGAACTTGGTAAGTTATAACAGTGTTGCCGTATACCCAAGTTTAAAATTCCCTAATTTTTTTTTAAATTACCTACAGCAGGCCTTCCAAAATCTATATTATAATTTAAATTACTAAGAACAACAGAAATAAGGAAATGTAAAAAACAAACCTCCTTGCAAGAATATCGTAGGAAAATTATACAAAAATATAATTTATGCCTTTTAATTGTACAGCCCCCGTCATAGATGTGGAAATGTAGATTAGTTTTGGTGCCATTGAAAGAATTGCTTTGAGCATCCTTTGCCTTTTCGCATTCTCACTCTGAAATGTAACAACGATCTGCATACATCGTTGCATTTGCACTAATGCTTTCATCCACAAGCACATACGACCCACTGTTGCAACAATACAAACAGAGCAACCTAGCGCCTAGCACCAGCAACATCAATTTTACACAGTCATCTGAAAATCACTACAGTTATAAAAACGAGGTAAGGGCAGGGTTTTGATACAAAAAAAATATTATTTATAAATAAATAAGCCCATAAACGAAGAGTACAAAATTTGTTCACTATTTTTTCTAGTAACAATATAATAATATTGTACAATATAAAGTAAACCCGATGGCAGAGGGTAAATCACACCTCGAGAGGCAGAATTAAAACCTGGGAGCTCGCGGGTGCCTGCCTTTCACTGAGAGATTTCATGAAATGAGACCCTTAGATGAAGCATCTACACAATGAAAGGACGGGGAGAAAAGAGAGCACCATGAGTCAATCTGCCTGGACTCGAGCCCGTATCACCTTGGTGGGTGGAAAGTGGCCTAACCACATTACCGCCGCGGCCGCTGGTTTTTCAAGTAGTCTATTTGTTCACACACCTTGGAGATAGGGATGGAAAGATTTCGCGAATTCAATTACCTGCATGTCAGAATCAAATATCCTACGCATACTCAAGTCCCGATCATTTGTCCACTAGCTTCTACTCAGCGGAACAGTGGACGAATAGACGGGGCTTGAGTATGCATAGGATATTTTATTCTAACATGCAGGTCACAGAATTCGCGAAATTGCCCCATCCCTTGAGATAGATCTTGTATTTCCCAATGCTGTGTAGGAAATTCCTCTGGATCTGGCAACACCGGGTAGAGTAGCGAATGCGGGCAGGTCGCGGGCTGGAGGGAACCATGCACAGCCTCGCAGCACGTGTTCGGCTGTAAACGTGCGGTTGTTGTCTTGGAAGAGGGGTGAAGGGAGGGAGGTCCTGGCTCTACGGGGAGATAAGCGGGTCGCGCTCGCAATCCTGGCCGAGTGTGCTAGCGACTCCCCTGACGTTTTCCCCCGAGCAACGCCCCATGAGAGTCGTTTTCCCGCGGCTTACAACTTCCCTCTCCCCTGCTCCTACACCGCGACGACATCGAGGAAGACGCCAAAACCGAGGCGCGGGAGGACAACGACAACCTGCTTTATCTCCACCTGACGCCGAGGAACTGCACTATCCTTCACCACGACATATCCAGACTCCCCCACCTCTCCCCTTCCCAATCTCTCTGGGGAGGATGCGTCCTCGTACAAGCAGCCCCGTCGTCGCTGTAGAATTCTCGTGACCTCCACTGCGGGCACTACCCCATGGTCGACTGTAAGTATATTTCATATTTTTAAGTCGTCACTGTTGTATTACTTGCATGCAGGATATTACAAATGGATTTGAGTGTCGCAACCTTGCACAACACGACAGCCGCATTCGAGACCAAGAAATAGGACAGTGTATTGCTGACTTTTGTCTCATCTAAGCATTTTCGTAAAGCGTAAGACTTTGCGTCGTTGTGGCCTGCCACTGTGCAACCTACAAATTAGCGCCCGCAATCAAAGCTGGACTCCACCCATGAACGTCCTTCTCGACCAATCACTATACAGTGAGTGAAGATATTTTGGTCAGCACTAAACATCTAGGTTTTAGTGCTGGTGAGGGGTGACATGAGGTGAGAGTGAAGAAGCGCAAGAATGAATAGGCGTGGAAAACAGGCGATCCCCGAGAAAAATCCCGTTATCGCCCGGCACGATTCCCACATGCGAAAATTCGGGGACCGACCCCGACGGGAATCGAACCCGTATTGCCTTGGTGGAAGGCGAATGGTCTGACCACTCGCCTACCGCGGGTCCTAATCACTGCAGAGCAGTGAGATGACGACCGGAAGGAGGCGAGAAGTGTGGACAGGGCTCCGAACCAGGGAATGCACAGTCGGCGAGCGAGCTGCGACCTGGACAGAGCATCTCTCCGTAGGCGGCGAGCGATCGTGGCTTCAGAGCTGGGTGAGTCCTACTCCTGTATCCTTCTAACTTCTCTCTTCACACACTTTCTCCTCTGTCTAGTTTCACCTGAGGCCATTAAACTGACATTATAAATAAAATACTTGAGTCTATGTTTTTCTTCCCTTAATTTGAATATAGCCCTAATTACGTTCCTTGTGCTAAGGTATTAAACAGTATAGTGAGAGAGGGATCAAATACGTAACAAGGTGTATTCTATTCGTAACATTCAAGTTTACGGTGTGTCAACCCTATCTGCTGTATTACTTGACAAAGCAGTTGCAGTTGCAGTTGTGTAACTGTTCTTCGTAATTATACTTACTAGGATAAAAACAAATATTTTACTTAATTAACTCACTAAAGTTACATAACTACATATGTCCAATTTACGCCTGGTGTGTATGAGCATATTATTTTGGCCATGCGCTTTGGTTTGTAGACACACAAAGTGTTTGCAATTTAGTGGTCGTAAATACAATGAGAAGTAGATAACGCAAAATCGGACGTTTGTTGTCAGCGAACAGTGTCCAGAAATAACAGTCTTAATACTTACAGGGGCGTAAGTCACTGTTTAGATACCTAGCGCTGCAAGGCGGCAGTGTGAGCAGCCGAGTATAGCCAGAGGCATTGCGGGCTGCTGGTATGTAAGGTGCATGTTCAGGTTGAGTTACCTTCACACGCGCCTAGGCACCTGCAGCCCGCAATACCTCTGTTTTAACTCGGCTGCTCACACTGGCGCCTTGGAGCGCTATGTATCTAAACAGTGACGTATGCCCCTGTGAGTGTTAAGATTGTTATTTACGGACATACGTTCGCTGTCAATTAATGCCTGGTTTTGCGTTATCAACATCTGAATATATTTATAACCAACTCCCGAACAACGTGTAAAGGCTATTTAGCCGTTACATTTTGAGTTTATTGGACTGTCCTTCGCGTCGACTGAGAGGTCATCAGAGACGGTTAATTAAAAAACTCTACGCAGGACAGGAAGGAGAGAAATCGTCTGTGGCCTATGTTAAGGAACAATCCCCAGCATTCGCCTGGAGCTTTTTCCTGAAACAATTGAAAACCTCAATCAGGATCTCCGGAGCCGAAAATCGAATCCGGGTGTTCCTGAACAGGAGTCTAGTAACTTGCAACTGCGCCAGCTTGCTCGGTTATGTTCGTTCTAAAAGGCACAGGTTCCATTCTATGGTTCTCCACATTCAATGCAGGCTAATGGTGGACTGCTTTGTAAATATATAACACTAGCAGTCCCCCGCGGTTTGCTCGCGAGTACTATTCGTAACTGATAATATTTACTTTAACAGAAAAATCTCTTTGTACATAAAACAAATAATACTTCAGTCATCAAGTATTAGAATGTCCAAGCGGCTAGTTGAACTAACTCTGCAGCAGGATAAGTAGCTATAGCTGTCCGCGCAAAAAGCAGTCTTAAATTTGTTCCTGCCACTAACAGCGACGTCGCCTAGGCCTAATTTAAAGCTCTGTAAATTTGACGCTGTGGGGTAGTTACAGACACCTAAAGGTAAGTGGTTAATCGAATGAAAATGTCTGATTTTCCCTGTGCACAACCATTGGTGACGGTGCCCTCAATTACATATTTTCAAAATATTCACTTGAAGTTTAATGCCGTTAGAAAGTTTTGGTGGGAAAAGGTTTCGCAAAAACGTATTTGGTGCCCCAACTTTGAGATTAATAAGATGATATAAGCGAGCTGATGTTGTCGACGAACCTAAATGGATAATTAACTGCATAATACATTTTACCTCTTTTAAACGACTTCATTAAATTGCAATAATTCCATTTGCCTTGTAGTTCTTGTGTGTCAGAATTGAACGTTCGCATGTATCATTTAACGTATTTCGAGCCCAGAACTTCCCGGAATGTAGGCTAAAAACGTCGAAATAATTCATGAAAATAAAATTAATTTTAAAAAATAAAACAGTTATGTCCTGGGCTTATAGAGGTTGTACAACACGACGTCTCGATAGGTTACTGTACAGTGATACTCCTTATAAGTTATTTCTCGATGCTAGTACTTGCTTTTCAGATCGTCTGCCTTGCAAGTTTACAAACTTTGTTTTATTGCTAATAATCAAGTTATATTATAACGTAAAAGAACTAACATATAATATTTAAATACTTACGTAAGTTTCACTCTGACGCGAACAACACCTCAATATCTCTACTTGTTAGATAGATATCATGGGTTGATGGAATACAAATTTTGTGCTTTGTCACCTATTTGGGTGTCGAATTAAAAAATATTTTTAATTCACATTTTAGACTATTGTATAAGTATCTAATTGAAGTGCAAATCACGACGCTAGTCCGTTAAGTCGAATCAAAATCTATTATTCATTAAAAAAAACACACATGACCACTGCACAGTACTGAAAGTTCGAATTTCGAAAAATCTTATTACTGTTTTGCGATCATTTCCGTAATCATCATCCTGAAGCAAAAATTAACTATATAGCTTGACGGGTTCGATAGATATCGAGGATTTATCTAAAACACGTTCAAGGTATTTTCACCTCTAAAGATAGTGAATTTCGCAAAACCCTTTAATTACGTTTTAGAATACTTTATTGGTGTATCGTGGACGTGAAAAAAAACGCCAATAGCCCGCTGAGCGTAAGATACATCGACGATTAATTGAAAACACTTTTCACCACTTTTCATCCCTTTTCACCTCCTTAGCTGGCGAAATTTGAAACTTTATGAAATCACTTTTCAGATATTTAAGTAAGCTTCAATCTTAAACAAAAATCACATCGCTGTATAAAAATCAATGGGATCTATATATATATATATATATATATATATATATATATATTGATTGTGAATCGAAAATAAATTTTACTCTTTAGTTCACCTCTTCGGGGCCGAATTCGGAAAACATATTTTTATGGGATTTAAGATATATACAAAAGCATCAATCTAAAGCAAAGAACACATCGATATATCGGTTGGTTCGATAGATATGGAGGAATAATCGGAAACACATTTCACGTATTTTCACCCCCTTAATTAAAGAAATTCGAAACGTCTTGGAGTCGTATAATAGGCATTTGTATACGTAACCATTTGAAGCAAAAATTACGACGATAGTCAATTGCGTTCCAGTGATATAGACGATACTTAAAGAACACATTTTGCCCCTTTTTACTGTTTGGGGTTTAAATTTCAAAATATCCTAAAACTACTTTTTGGACATTTACGTAAGCAACATTTTGAAGTGACTACCAACTGTCTATCCCGAAGGATTCGATAGATATCGATAGTTATTCGGAAACGCATTTAAGGTCTTTTCACCCCCTTAAATGTTGAATTTCGAAAAATCCTTAAATTTGCCATTATGCATTTTTACGAGTGTACGAGTGTCCTATTAAAGTAAAAATCATGTTGATAGGCCGTTGGGTTCGAGCTCTATCGACGTTTCTTTGGAAACACATTTAACCCCTTTTCTCCCCCTTAGAGGTCGAATTTCGAAAAATTCCTTCTTAGTGCTCGCCTATGACCTGAGGGGAACCCCCACAAAATTTTTCACGATTCTAGGTCCAGTGGTTTGGGCTGCAGTTTGATATGTCAGTCAGTCAGCTTTCATTTATATATATATATATATATATATATATATATATATATATATATATATATATATATATATATATATATATATATATATAATGTGACAAAAGGTATTACTGTATTAACATTGCTCACCGTAGGGGCCTGTTAATATATTACGTTGGTACGATAGCAATTGGCACGTTTTTTATTTGCGTTGTTTATACTATACATGTTTAATTTGTTTAACGATTTGATTTTTCAAAAGTTAATGCGGAAATTTAAATTGATTTACGGCCAGCGTTAACCTTAAATGTGATTGTTCTTTGTAAAAATTTTACTTTTTATGGAGTAATACTAAGCATCCATAAACTCTGCGATATTCGGGTTGCTATGACAACGAAGCACCTTGTGTCCTAACAATGCTAGTCTGCCAGTACATGATTGGCTGCATTTCGATTGTAACACATTTTTTAAAAATTTCACAAAATTTCAAATTTACTACTGAACGCTTAGCCAAATTTGTCCCGGCTTCAGAAATGACATCAAAGTAGTTACGTCATATGTAAGTTTTGTTAACTTTTTTAATGCGAGTCGAGTTGGAAATGATACAAAGACCTAGCTTAAAATGACGAAGGAATTGTGGACTTCGCTTCAAGAGCACAAGATGAATTTTTGGTCTACTTTAGGAGAATTTTAATTAGTTTGGATGTGTATTACCGCGAGTGAGAAAGTGCTGTGAACTGCATGCGGCACAATGTGGTTCGCGCGCCGACAATGAGGGATAGTTAATCATATTTATATGACTTGCCTCGCTTCACCGAAGGAGATAATATCGATGCAGATGATCTACGAAATAAGAGGATCAGCTAAGTTCGAAGGAAAATGTTTTTCTAAACGCGCAGCCTTTCTCCGCATTCTTTCTCTTACTGCTTAATGTATTAGACATTAATAAACTGTTTTAAATGTCTTCGCCTACTGCCAATATCCGTACCGAGCTACAGCATCACAGTTTTCTAATTGAATACTAGCCACGGGAATAGTCTAATTCTCTTAAACCTCAGAGTAAATTACATAACCCAAGCTAGTATAACCGTAGCCTATTATTGCCATCATAATGTCTAGCCTGTTCATACTTATTTATTTCACAGTTTAATGTGTACCATTGTAAATATTTTCTGAATACGATTTTGACACTGTGTTCACATATTATGGCAAGTTTTATTTTTTCTCTGATTACCTGGATTCAGAAATCATTATTGTTGTTGTGGTTTGCATATCTTGATTTTAAGTTCTGAGAACGGCACTGGCAAGAAATACATAATACATGTTCGCGCTGCGTTATTAAAAACATACATCCCATGTCCTTCCATATATAGGTCATTCGGGATAAAGTAAAGACTAAAGATTTAACAATTGAAAAAAATCACTAGCCGTTACTGCATATAAGTCACCATTAACAAAAGTTACTTTACTGCTTATATGGTTGGTAGCGATTCATCGCTATTTGAATACAACATTAGTGAAAGAACATCAGATGAAATCGACCTCTCTGTATTTAATATACTTCAAAATATTTATTTATGATCTTATTGACATTCCTACTTACAGTATAATTAGAATCAATTGGCGCCAGAAGAATGTGACGCTATCGCCGACCTCTGGTCATCTTGCTCGTTACAGCTTACTTTACTCCGCGCTTCAGACAGTTCAAAATTCCACCGACAGATGGCATCAGAGTTATGTTCTCGCCGTTTTTTCGCCGTTCCGCCAAGTTGCGACATTTGCGTGTGTTTGTCCGTTGTGCGTATATACACATTCAAAAGTATTGGAAATTACTATGAATATAACTGCCAAATGATGTGAAACCATCGGTAGTCTTAAAAGTATGTTTTACGTATTGCCAGTCTAAAAACAACATGCTTTTTATTTCACATATTAAGAAAATACGTTATTTTTTATTTCTGAAGTGAGTCGTTGATCGTGGCAGTAGAACTGAACGAAACGTGAATTCTTGAATTGTGTGTGTCATGTCAGTGGCGTCTCGTCAGGGTAAGCAAGGCAAGCAGTGCTTGCCCAGGCAGCTTCTTGTTAATGCTGTGATTATAATAAATATTTACTTGTAACCTTGTCTCTACTAGAAGCTAACTATGACTCGTGCAGATAGATGTATCTTTTACAAATTCCGCTCGGATTACAACACTGTCAATTGGAAGATAAGAACTAGTAAACAACCAAAGCAAGCTGTTGAAAAGCACTTGCAATATCGCTTCTAGTGGATAGAGTTGCAGCGATAGTATTCGGGTGAATGAAGGGGTTGGAGGGGTGGCCGGGTGGAAGGAACACGGGAGGGGATTGGCTACGTAACGCTGTGTTAGAAGCTACGATTGCAGTGCTTTCTCGCCGAAGTGTTCCGAATATAGCCGAACCTAGCAGAATTGCCACTTTAGTGGTTTTGTTACCAGTTACTGCGATTTCAGATAATCTACTACCGGTCAAGTTTTGCAACTTATACGTTGATTAAACAGGGAGGCGAAGGCAGTTTAAACTGGTCCTAGTAAATTGTAATTTTTTTTCTATTGATAAGATAGGTCTCTGGTGGTTATTCCAGTGCCATTAGTGGTTTTCTTTAAACTTCAGTTGGCAACACTGGTCACCGGCAGTTGATATTTACAAGCTACACGAATTGAATATATTGGCAAGTTCCCGCGCTGCACGGTAATGCTGCGAAGTGAATATTATCGTTTATTATTTAATTTGGTTACTGTGCGTTGAAATGTACTATTATTAGCTGCGCTATCTATACTAGGGATTAAAAATAGTCTTACGAGACTAAAAACCATTAATGAAACGGAATCATATGAACGCAAGTGTAGTATACGTAGATTACGTGCTAAACCTTCTCCAGCAGTGTTTTTACTTTTCAGCAACGATGTGAGCTCGTCAGAAAAGGTAGGCCGACACCCGAAATTTGCGTAATTTAACATGTTTGTAATCTTATTTTAAATTTCTCTTTTTTCGAATTTTTTGTAAATGTTTCAGAATTAATTTCTATAAGTTAATGGTGTTTTGTGCTCTGTTCTCATAAACATCTAAACTATCCTTGTGATATCGATTGTTGACAGTAATTTTTATGTAGGCTACTTTTACAATGAAACATTTTGGAAACCCAGTTGCCGAAGGAAGCCTAAAGGCTACGCTACAATTGATGTAGCACAGGCACAGGAACACATCAAACGTGTACATATAAATCTCGTAAGCTACATTTATTGCCGCACACGCGGACAGATGTTTGGGATGTCTTCACAAAGTGTGATGGAAATGATGTATGGTATATTATTTGTTTGTGTGTTTGCAGCACAAATAAATATAATTGTTTACTTTGTACATTTGTTTTTGTAATCAATGAAAAGCGTGATGCCCGATCTCCCAAATTATTAATTCGTAAATTTCGCAAAACGCCATGATTGTTTATATAAACTAAACACGTGGGTAGTAAACATATAAAACTGAAGTCAGGTTAATAAAAAAATAATCGATAACTAAGCTCTACATGAACTCGGCAGTATCCTCATTTTGATTGGCGGCGCACACGCACAGGCCACATGATAATTTGACTTTTTACCAAACTTTCTGTGCGCCGATCCTGTGCTGTTTTCTCTGTGCGCGCATTGTAGCGTGTGGCATTTGGAAACTGCGTGTGCTATATTTTGTGTTAAATCAATTGTACCTTTACTTATACTACACCTAACTTTGAAAATATGCAATTTTGCAGAGTTAGTATTACTAAGGCTTTATTGGCAACTGGAATGCCAAAGCTTTTCTTTGTAAAAATATAAACATTGTTCAACAGTGTTGATGGCAGGATATTAAACGAAGGCTTTCTGAGAGTGATGATTATAATAATGCGCATGCCTCAAGATCGGCCACATCACCAACCTTTATTTCCTAATGGCAACGCGGCATTCTGTAGATATTAACATGACAATCTGACCGACTCTCTGGCTGGCTCCTTGGTTTTATCTTAAGATATCAGGTATCCCTTCATATTGTCATATTGCCTTCACGCATCCTGATAAAGAATCTTTGACGCGACATGTGATACTATAACAGCCGCCATACAAGCCATTACGGCACGATTTCCGTTACATCAGTAGGTTGCTAAACTGGATGCCAACTGCCAAGCTTACTGCCACAGAATATGCTTTTTAGTCGGTTTTATTATTTCTCTCTTTCTCTGTGTTTAATGGGGTTTTCGGTATTCCGTTACAATATTTCGAGTTTTAAGCCTCCCCCACCTTCTTTTCATTCCCTTTTTAAACGTTAAAATCCTGGTAGTCGCAAATATGATTAGTAGCTTGCCTTTCAAA
>PNEQ01005407.1:0-10303 GCA_003012365.1 Medauroidea extradentata
ATATAGTGCAACCTGCAACGTCCTGCGGATACTCTAGACTCCCTGCTCGAGGCCAGACCTTACAGAACCTCGTTACAAAATATAGTGCAACCTGCAACGTCCTGCGGATACTCTAGACTCCCTGCTCGAGGCCAGACCTTACAGAACCTCGTTACAAAATATAGTGCAACCTGCAACGTCCTGCGGATACTCTAGACTCCCTGCTCGAGGCCAGACCTTACAGAACCTCGTTACAAAATATAGTGCAACCTACAATGTCCGGAGAATATTCTCAATCAGTGCTTTGAAGGAGAGAACATTTAGAGCGAGTTGCGCTACGTGCGTTGCACACGGCTTTACGTGGTAGATTGGTTTAAACATCTTCTTACCCCATAACATGAACACTGTTAAATTTTCTGTAAATTCACGGAACTATTTACAGAAAAGTACTGTAATTTTACGGAAGTGGTTTCCGTAATTTCTGTTTACGGAAATTTGTCCGTATTGTCATTTTACGGATGTTTGACAGTAATTTGCCATAAATTCATGGAAATATCTTTCTACAATTTTTAGCGTATTTAACTGTGTTAATTTTTTTAAAATGTGGTATTAATGATCACTATGGCTCCTAGAGTTAATGTTCATGAACTGCGAAGAGAAGAGATGCGGAGCGACGAGCAATACACCAAGGACTCGTATCGCGCATGGACAAAGGGCCGAACAGCCCAGTAAGTGTCCGAAGTGTTCCGAGGAGGCCACACACATCTTATATTTTTCTCGTTTCACCACAGCTGAAAAAAATCGCACCTGTTCTCTGCGTTTCGCGATAGAGGGTGTGCACATTCAAATTTATTTATTTCTGAAGAATAAAATATGTTTCTCATAATGATACTAATGAAGTTCTGTAAAATCAGGATGTCAAATAAAAAGTTGTCTCTAACAAAGTTAATATCTTACCACAGCATGGAACTCGCATACCAGTTACTTATCACTGGGGTACAATGGTTAGAACTTCTGCCTACGGTCGTGGGTTCGAATCCCAGCAGATTCGAAATAAAATTCAGGTTATTAGTTAGTATGTCAAAATTTAGAGAAACCATAGGATATAAGAATATGTCACATTTCTGTAAAATCGAGTTAAAGTAATATGTAGATGTATAATTTTTTGCGGTAAACGGAGTTTCCGAAATTTTACGGAGGATTCCATTATCAAGAAAAATGGATTATCCGTTATTTTACGAAGATTTCTGGATAATTTTTTGCCTGTACTTTTTCGTAATTTCATGGAAAATTTTTCTAACAGTGAAGGCCGTACGTGTCCTCTTTTGTTTGTCGCCTACCATGCACTTTGAATACGTGGCAGAGTGTACTTAAATACAAGATGCGGCAACATAACTTCCTATTTAGAAATGCGCGACATTCAGCCAGTAGTTGTCCTAGCGGGGCGGGAATGGTTTTATTGGAGAGGCGTGGGCGTAAAGTTTTGTTCTCCACCGCTTTCAGTCTCAATCATGCGTTGGAACAGTGAGGAGCGTATGTGAACATGTTGAAGGAATTTATTTCCCCGCGGCTTGATGAATTGGACTTAGGGAATATTTGGTTCCAACAAGACGGAGCAACGGCCCACACTTCAGGGGCATCGATGGCTGTTTTGAGGGAACACTTTCCGGAGCACCTCATCTCACTAAGTGGCGATTTGAAGTGGCCAGCCCGCTCCCCGGATTTGGCCCCTTGTGAGGATTTTTTCAATTTGATATCCCGCGTTTATGTCAACCGTCCAAAGACCCTACACGTCCTGAAGTCCTACATATGGGCAGAAATTGCCAACTTACCCACTGCTATGCTGGTAAGTGTCATGAGAAACGCCAGAAATCGGCCTACTCAGCAAATGGGCAATTGTGGGCGTTACCTACCTTATTGGCTTTCAAAACTAGGTAAAACAAACTTTAGATAAGTATCTACAATATAAAAAATAAAATGGAAACTTTATGAATCACATAATGGGTTTTAGGAAATGAAACTATGTTGCTGCACCCTGCACGTTTTTATTACCAAACTATTCCACATGTGTCCATTGTGTCATTGTAAGAATAGAAAATACACTACAAACTTTGGCGGAACGGTAGTTTCACTGCATCACATCAGATAGAAAGATCGTTGTAGAGACCCTCAAAATGACTAAAATCAGCTTTTTCAACATGTTTTATCTGAAAGAATACTCACGGCATTCGGGTGAAAAAACTCCAGAAACATGCAACTGGATTAGCTCAAAGCTTTCCGGCAATAAAAAGATGGGGTCACCGCTGAAAGTGCCAGTCAGACGAGTGATCTACGACATCACTGCACGCCGTGTCAGTGTCTTGCGGTAGAGGCGATACCGCACCAGATGAGCCGGTCAACATCGCCCTTGGCGCCGTGCCTCACTCACATTGTAGGCGGACGCCGTAACATGTTTCGAACTTCTTGGTTCTCATCAGGTAGGTGTATACTGCAGAGTCCAGCAGCCATTCCTATACTGTAAACATATGTAATACTTAAAAAAAAATATTTGGAAACCCTGTTGCCAGGGAAATTCCTTGTAAAACTACATTGGTTGTCCTTGTAATAAAATACAAGGTATATGTTTGTAAAATGACAAGGAATGACCTTGTAGTTGTACTTTCAATAAGACAAAAATAAATTTAAATGCTCATTGTACTTCATAAATAACACTGAACTTATTTATCAAATATCTTTTGAATAATGTACGTTTACATGAAATTATTTGAAAAAAAAAATTGGAGGTGTTAAGATTCGAACTACTCTCCCCACGCTTGGATTCCACACATCTTAGAGCCCTTTACCACTGTGACTTCTGTACTGTTTAATTTTTATTTATTTTTGTACATTCAATGTACAGTTCAGTAATAATTCTTTCTCTTAAAGCACGTAATTAATATAAACATTCACTTTATTCCAGAAAAAGGCTTTCCAGAGGTTGTGATCTGTGCAAAAGCAATTTCCGGCATACCTATGATTTTGGTACACTGCACATTTTTTTCTCTAAATTTTTTTTTTTTTTTTTTTTGCTAACAAAATCCTTTCGACATTATAAATTTGTAATTTTACAAGGAAAAATTTCCAACGTTTACAAAAGTTTGTGCAGTTACAAAGAAGTACCTTGTCATATTTTACAAAAAAATAATACAGTGCAGGAACTGTCGGTACATGGGTACAAAGAATTCCTTTGTAGTATTACAAAGTTTACCGTAGTAACTTTACAAACTTATGATCTCACAAAGAAAACCTTTGTAAATTTTACAAATATTTTTAGAGTGTGTACGACATGTTCACAGATGTCAGTGGACAAGGAGTTTGACGAATAAGGTACAACAGTACGCTGTAATAATTATTTTGTACTTTACAAGGGAAATCCTTTGAAACCTATTTGCCAAAGAAAGTTCTTGTAAAACAACAGCGGTTGTTCTTGTAAAAATAAGTATCACTTATATGTTTATAAAATTACAATGTACATACGTGTATTTCATTCATTTTCCCTTAGAATACCTTAACTTACATGCTATTCGACCTTATTTTATTCGTATTCACTTAGTGTACAGCTCAGTGATTTAACTTTTCAATTTTGTGGCACGCAATCTTTACGAATGTTAACTTTAATCCAGAAAAAAAAATGCTTTCCAAAGTTTGTGATTAGTATATAAGTTGGTAATTTCTGGCGAATATATGATTTTGGTAAGCTAAAAAAATTTTCTAAGTTTTTACAAAAGCAATTGTTTTAACTGCATGAACAAATATTTTAGGAGGACACTTTTTGTACACTTGCAAGACTTTGTAGAACTACTATAAATTGACTTGGAACTTTTAATTTTTTTTTTTTCAGTGTACACGCACCGAACTTTATCGCTATCAGTACGTCCGGATTTTATTTTAAATTCCTGTGAAAAGCGTAAAAGCAACTGCTCGTTTACACCGTACCTGTCCTGAGATCAACGAAATTTGAATGACATAAACGCGAGAGAGAGAGAGAGAGAAACTTTTCACCCGATCTTTTGCCTGAAATAAACACCAGACGTGTTTTCCAGTGTCAGACAATCCAGACTTATTAATTAAGTAACGAAATAGCAGAACTGTTGTTACATTTACATAAGAGGTATTCTTTGTAGCTGTATGAAAACATTCTCGTCCACTGCCACGTCCGTCTCTAATGGAAAGCCGCAGTCTTCTATGTGATAACCTGTCAAACATGGTTTGTGTATAGAAACAGCGAGAATATTCTCTGCCTTTATGTTTTCTGAAACAGTATAGCATCCTGTCACTCGTATGATTATATTTATGTAGCTCTGCCTACTCAATGATTGATAGGTAGAGGCACGAGTATTCCGCGTATTAATCTGGCAACAGCCTAGACTTCTCAGACCTATACACACACTGGCCAAAGTCAAATATCCACTGGCCTCTAACCGTAACACGTGTTACCACAACGACTCCTTAGTTATCAATGTCTTGCAGTCGTCAAAGATGTGTTAAAACAGGTGTCATATAATCACAGAAGGAGTATTTGAAGTATATACTATTGACATTCAACCTGACCTAGAATCAATACGCGAAGTAAACTTGCCTCTAATGATAGGTATTGACATTTGCGACGGTAACTGTGTTTCACGCTATGAGTTTTATTTGAGTCAAAGGAAATCATCACGACTAGATTATTTGTTTGTGTAGTGCCAAATAAAATAATTTTTGGTTGCTTAAATCTGATAATATTGTTGTTCTTTATTTTTGCCTAAAAAGTAATAATTCATAGGTAGAGGTACGTCAATTTCGCGGATTCATATGGAAGCAGTCTAGACTTGTCAGTCCTATACACCCACTGGTCACAATCGATTATCTATTGGCTTATAACCGTACAAGCAGGTAGCAAGCGATAGCACTTCGCATTATTTCCTTATTTACTACTGGCTTGCAGTAGTCAAACGCGTTTCGTAACAGCCGCCAGCAAGTCACAGACATGATAATGAAGTATACATAATTGGCGTTCAACCTGACCTGGAATGTATCTGCGAAATTTACGTACCTCTATTCATAGGTCTAACTAAGGTTAATTTTTCTACTGGTTATAACTATGTTAAAAGTTTGGCAAGAATATATGTCTGCCGCTTGTTGAGCTTGTATCGGCGATGGGTATAAAATGACCAATCACAGACCAGATAAGCTTCACAGACAGTGGTACGTAAGAGAGGAGTAACTAATACTCCAGTTTGACAGTTAATGTCACTGCAGCACAATTGCTACGGGCTACAGATCTAATACTTCTTGACTTGCAACACGACCACGCCTCCGCCACTGAGGCAAGTGGCTAGAAAGATTTTCCGAATTGCAAATGTGTTTACTGTCAAAACACGTTCCATACCATTAATCATATTGCAACTTATGTGATTGGCAGAGACCGGAAAAATTCGTGGGTTCGCTAACCTGTAGGCTAGCCTCCGAGAATATCCGTATACTCAAGCAGACAATAGCTAGAGACATGCAAAATTCGCGTTATTTTCTGACAGCTGACTAGACTCCAAGTTACTGTTGACTCGTTCGACGTCTCCCGCTGGCCGATATTGTCGTGACTTGCCGCGGAGAATGCTTACACGGTAGAGAGACCAATCTCTGTAAAGAAGTTTCACACGTAAATGACGACACATGAAAGTTCGTGGCCAATTGACTCGCTGATTACGCTCTGTAATGTACAGGAAAGTGAAGTATAGTCTGCTAATTTTGCATGTCTTTAACAATAGCTCTTCATTAGCTGCTCGCAGATACAGTGGTACGGGGCACGTTGAAGTATATTTTTATTATTGGCTCAGAGACTTACAGAGGATGTCAAATAAGTCAAGGGCCAATTGCGATAGCGACGCGAACTTATAGTTGCTGGAATTCTACCGTGCGCGTAAAAGAAAACGCGAAATTTTCAGGTCCCTTGTGATTGGACATCGGTACGGCCATGGCTTTTCGCGAAAAAAAAAAAAATTTTTTTTGCCCGAGTTTGTTTCAGTGCCTTACGTGCACATTAGCAGCTATGCTTCATAGTTATTTGCAGTGTGTCTTTGTTCAGTGACTTCTCTCATTCGACTGCATCAATCAGAATAAGGTTACTGTCACACCACACACTGTAAAAATATATTTGTAAAATTACCAAGTCAATGAATAGGAGTGTTAAGAAAGTAGGTACGTAAAATTGTTTCCCAAACATCAATAGTAGCGTTCCTATACATTTTTAAAGACACAGTCAAATGTATACTACTATTACCGTACTTGTACAGTAACAATAATCAACATCTGTTCTCTGTATAATCTGAGGTTTGATAAGAGTCCCATACGGTGTACCGGTTAATTATAGGTCGTTCGTGATAAAGTGAGAACTAAAAATTTAATCTTTGACAAATATCACTAGTCGTTACTGCATATAGCCTAATTCTAAATAAACTATGTTGCCTTACTGCTTGCGTGGTTGGCAGCGAAATTACGCAATCTAGTTCCGTGTATTATACTAGTTAAATTCAACAATACTGAAACAAAATCATGCGAAATCGACGTGATAAAATTTTATATAATTATAAACCTTTTTACTATCAATTTGCATCAATTCATACTGACTGTACAACTTACCTTAGACGCGCAAACATTAAGTGACGTGTCCAGAGAGGTTAGACATTTACCGACGTCCGCCGTTACGCGAAGAAAGATACGAATTGCCTGAAAACAGAACTTCAGCAGGGCTTTTTTGAGTGCTCACTTTATCCCGAATCGCCTATACTTCCATTGCTACTACAGTGCACGCCTGTGATTTGCGAGTAGATCCTCAGGAGTGAGAGTTAATTAAAACATCCAATCACTGACTATGATTTAGAAGTGCCGTTGTAACCATAAGGCACTGAATCAAACTGAGGCAAAAATTATTTTCGCGGGGATTAATGTGACCCTAGAGTAAGATTAAATTTACTACAGGATAAGAAAGATCAATGTTAAAAGTTTGTCACAGGGATAGTTTCTGCCGCTTGAGCGCTGGTATCGATAATGGGCGCAAACTGAACATTCACAGAGCTTTCCTGGATTTTAAGTTACACAAAGTTGATAATTTGAAAAGGAAATAGTTTTATTTTCACTTTAGAACTAAGTTAAATGACTTATGTCATTTCCAAGCCAATTTGAATTAAAATTTTACTACAGTTTAGTATTTTTTGGTCCCTTGGCGATAGAAGCGAAACTAGCGACAGAATTTTTCCCTGCGCCAAACTCTCCCATAAGAAAACACATTTTCTTTCTAACCTATAGTTGAATTAACATTACCCAGACATCGAGCAACGTTTAACAGTTTACAAATGTTGGCGTGCAGGTTTTATTATTAACATTCTCAGATGGGCACGTTTCAAAATAAAAAAGTATCAAATCGTTTACGTGATTCACGATAACTGAGAACCAAGAAATACCATGTTAACTAGAACAATAATTTAAAAATATTGTTTATTGTGACGACAGGCAATAATTTTTTAATAGTACAATCTATACAATTTGATTGTTACTTTGATGGCGTTGTTTACATTGAAACAAATGCTATAAACCGATTCCGGACAGCTTGAGCGCTTTGGCAAGAATTCTGATTATGTTACCACGTCAAACCACCAGAGAACAGCACACTACATTCGGTTAATTTTAGATGTACGCTGCCAACATCAAAATTTTGGAAAATATTTCTCCATGGAGAACGTATTTTCGTTGCATGGCGAAAATAAAAAATAGCAGTACGGTAAATATGTAAAAATTAAATAAAACATGTAAAAATATAAAATACAATAATTATACAAAAATAATATCAAAATATGTGTTAGTTTCACCTCATACCACTAGGTTATTTTTCGCAAGCTTACTTTTCGTATTTGCATAGAGCTGTCCGGTATTAGTCTGTAGGGTATTGATTAAAATGTGTAAGGAAACTAAACTATACATTATCTGAAAGAAAAGAAGTAACTACAACTAGGTGCATTTCCTATATAAGACCCTTGTTTTTCCAGATGTCACAGTCGGCCTGCAAGAGTTCCTCAGTCTGTACATGTGCCTGAATATAGGAACAGATACCAGTTCCCGAAACGTCGCATCTGTTGTCGTCTTGAGAAGCATACTAATTTTTTAAATACTTCGTTTTACCTCTGTGACCTTAAGGGCGCGGTTTGCATAATTTTTACATGTAAATTTTTATTTTTATATTTGAACCACATATTTTTTTCTTATTTTAAACGTAAATTGTGATTAAATCTTCGTCTTAGGAAATTTTTGTATCTGTCATAGTTTTTTCGTAATGTTTCGTAAACTTAAATTTTTCACTTTACGGTTTTATGAACGCCACTAAAACAAACTGACATATCAAACCGAAAAAAATCACAACGTATAACAACGTTGCAGGCTATGATTTGACATATATAAAAAAAATATTTGGTATTTTGTTTTTATATATGTAAAATCATAGCCTACGATATTGTTATACACTGTTTTTTTTTTTTTTTTTTTTTTTTTTTTTTTTTTTTTTTTTTTTTTTTTTTTTTTTCGTATTTGTATGTCGCTTGGTTTTAGTGGCGTACATAAAACCGTAAAGTGCAAATTTTGTAGTTTACAAGTCATTACGAAAAAACTATGACAGATAAAAAATTACCTAAGACGAAGATTTAATCACAATTTATGTATAAAATAAGAAAAAATAATGTGATACAAATATAAAAATAAAAATTAACGTGTAAAAATGAGGTGAACCGTGCCCTTAAGGTCACAAAGGCAAAACGAAGCATTAAAAAAATATGAGAGATAGAAAATTTTCCTAAGAAGAAGATTTAGTCACAATTTATGTCTAAAATAAGAAGATAAAAATATCTGGTACAAATATAAAAATAAATAAGACGTTGAAAACTGAAGTGAACCTTTGGTGATGGAAAAAATCCTCTTTGAATGTTACCATTTATGCCGACATGTTAGTCACATCAAAGCCATCTTTAGTAGAAGGCCGCGGCCTTATATCTGGCAACCCTGCACACAAGGGTCATTTTAACACTTAGTTTAGCTCTCCAAAGGCAATGGTTGTACCTGATTAGTTATTCTGCTCTACATACCGGCGAATCAGGGGGAGCCACTGCCTTTGGCGAGACAAACAAGTGTTAAAATGACCCTTCCTGCCAGGGTTGCCAGATTTAAGGCCGCGGCCTTCTACTAAAGATGGCTATGGTCATATACATGTTAAGAACTAAAAACTCATTCTAAGTAGATTACGTTATAATTAGGGACATGAAAATTTCGCGATTTCAATGACCCGCATATTAAAATCAATTTTCCTATTCATTGTCTGTTGTTCCACTGAGTATCAGCTAGTGGACAAATGGTCGGGACTTGAGTAAACATAGGAAGGGCATAGAAGCCAAGGAGTATAAGTGTATTTTCATGAAACATCAGTTAAGTGCATATTTTGGTAGTTAAAATATAGAGTTAATGATTTTGTGGCCGAGAGGTATGTGTGACACAGTCTCATGGGCCATTATTTGTTGGAGTTGTACAAATACAGCTGTCATAAAAATACTGTTAGTGTGAGAAGCGAAGCTATTATGAATGTCACTTATACCCCTTGGCTTTTAAGCCCTTCAAGTTGATTCTGGCATGCAGGTCATTGAATTCGCGAAATTTTCCTGTCCCTAGTCATAATTTAAATCTTAAATCGGGTCGTGCTACACAGTCAAAATTTTAAACTTCCATTCGGAACTTGGTTACAGTATAAGCCTTTCATAATAATATCTGTATTTTGCTTTGATTCCTTTGTACAAATAACAGCCATTGACTAAACATTATAACGATTTCAGCAATAGATTTTAATGTATGTGAAATGTGAGTATTAATAGGACAGTAACAAAAATACGATTTGAATTGTACAAAGAAGAAAAAATAATGAAATCTATTGTTGCATCAAAAAGTGCACACTTGTGAGAAGCTTGTGAAGGAGGTTCAGTGTTGTCATTTCATTGCAAGTAAGAACAAGTTCCGGTTACAGACTGCACTTGGTGTTTACGAAAAGTCACTCGGTTAGCCAGGTTACGGCCCCGCATCAGTAGCATAATTGGTATATTTTGTTTTTCGATTTTTTTAAATTATGAAAGCAAAAATGTTAAACTTGCTATTTTAATGTGTATACTATTTGGTTTACGCTGCAGTTCAAAGAATCGCAGTTGAAATTTTAACCATTATTTAGGTCACAGCCAGCACAGCAATATTTTTTAACCCCCGACGGAAAAAGTGGGTGGTT
>PNEQ01005407.1:10403-54916 GCA_003012365.1 Medauroidea extradentata
TTTTTTTTGTTTTTTTTTTTTTTTTTTTTTTTAATGTGAGCAATTCTGCTAGTCTAATTGATTTGAAATTTAGTATCATGTAAGTTTTTTTTTACTTTTTAATTTTAATCTTAACTTGTTACATTCTTAATTTGCTGGACTGACTACGGCCTGGATATACAATAAATAACAATTCAACCACTATGGTTGCACTGTAGCGCAATGAAAAAAACATAGTTTATGGTATAACCGCAAATGTCACAGTTTTCTTTTTAGAGTTTCATATAATCGAAAAATAAAATAACTTTTAATGTTGACTGATGTCGAGCTTTAAGATAAAAATACAACTAGGCTCGCCTTATGAATTACCTGAGTGAAGTTTACTAGCGAGCGTTCATTAAGTCCTGCGAGTTAACCGGACCGCATTTTCGACCAATACTAGGCTGTACCCTACTCAAGAACAGGTTAACTGGTAAATGGTTCCAAATTGTGTGAAAGAAGCACGAAACAAATGTTAACGTATCTCTGAAAAGGAACTTTGGTGTTCTGGGGCTTTGGAACTTTGTGTGGTTGTAATGTTGTGGTGAATATAAATTAACTCCTTACCACACAGTATGTTAATTTTTACACTGCAGTTTATTTTGGCCACAAAGTAGCGTAGAAAATTTATTTTCCTGCAACGTCACATTATTTGAGTTTTTTTATGTGTATTTGATAATAATGTTTACTTTAGAACACAGGTGTTAAAACCATCAATTGGCTGTTAAAATTCTATAAAAAAATCTAGTAATAGATCAAGTTTGGTTACGTGATCTAGTAACCCCAGTTAACTCTACCAGGGTAAAATGCCGCGGTGGTATCATGTGTTCAAACCACTCGCCTTCCACCAAGGCAACCCGGGATCTATTTCCAGTTGGGTCACTCCAGTTCCGAACGCGGGAAACAAGGTGGGCGTTGCCGTTGGCTAACAGATTTTCTCAGAATGTTCCCGTTCCCCCGCCTTTGAATTAAGTCGCTTATCAATACTCAGGAGTGCTTTATAGCTCAATGTTTAGGCAACGGTCTCATATTTGTGTGTGTGTTTTTTCCATATGTGCAGACAACCTAAATATAATTTATTGAAGAGTGTTTTTACAACGTAGCCTAATTTTCTTTCCCACAAAAATAGTGCATGTAAAATTGGCTAGTTGCTGACTTTAAAAAATACGAAAATTAATAACTGCCCGAAAGTAAATATCTCTCTGTTTTGAAAGAAAATAAAGGCAACGTAGTAGGATAAACTTACTCTACATCGTGATAAAAATAGAAAATTCTTATTACTTTCTTAACAGCAGTGCGATCTGTAACAACAGTAACGGCAAACAAAGATTTATGGTGTATTAAATGCTGCCAATATGTATTCTTTTCTGCAGTAAAGTTAAATTTAGCCAGAAGAAAAGTTATTACTAGGGACAGGAAATTTCACGAAAAGATTGTTGCACCACTTTCTTTCAGTGCCTTACGTGCTCACCTGCATCTCTGCTTTGTGGTCAGTGATTGGATGCCGCAAAACCCAGTTTCTTGAGGTTAAACCCGCAAATCACAGACGTTATGTGTGGCAGTTATCCGTGTACTGATTGGCGCAGTCAAAAGAATAACGACTCTGCACAAAAACACTATGTCAATAATCATGACGTTGAGCTGCAGGTGTGCACGTATGGTACTGAAACAAAGTGGGGCAAAAATCTTTTCGCCGAAAATTCTTGCCCCTAGTTATGACACAAAATACAATAATTCAAGATAGTGACTATCACTCACATAATCTGTGTTGGAGGTTGTAACATAACCTTGCTCTCTCCACTTTTACTCTCTGTAATATCTCCAAATAAAAACTTTAACTTGGGCAGATATAGCTTACCAATTATTTTACTAGTGTATGAGCCCTAGGTTGTACGACTTGGTTAAATAAAATTAATTCAAACAATTATGATAAACTGAGAGAAAACAAGTGGTGTGAAAAGAACCAAATTTATTACATATAACCCTAAAAGAATATTAGTAGGGCTCATAAAGAAACATGATTTGGATCATCAATAAGATTCCGTAACGTATCATTGTAAAAAAAAATAATCAGTGACGTTGCAATTATGAGAGACTATAACTTAAGAAATGGAAAACAAATTTGAGTACTAATTAAATATTTGCTTTCCTAGACTCTTAGTAGATTGTGAATTTGTATTTGAATAAAATTGAAAATTAAATGTTCGATGTTAGTTCAGTGTGATGAGTAAAAGTAAAAATATAAATTTATTATTTCCTCCACAATATTAGCTAAAATGGGAGGGTAACGTTTCTTCAAACTTCTTTAGATTGTGGCAATATAATTTAGAGTAATTCTTCTGTTCGTTTTTAAGAAATACTGTAAAAATTGTGAGGATTCAGCTTGAGACATCTTATCCAGAGTATTTGTGGGGTTAAAATTTTTTTGCACTACTTTAAAAGTAATATCCTCAAAATTTAAATTTAAGCAGAGTTGTCCACATTTTTTGAAACTATTTCATGGTTTGGAATTTTTTTCTTGTCGTTACGGGAGGGCTGGGACTGCTTACCGTTGAAATATCCACCGTGAAAAAGAAATTTCGAAAACTCTCCTGAGTTTCGAAATTATAAAAGAATATTGGTATCAAGGAAAACGTGGTACCCCACGTCGTACAATTCTTCTCCCAGTTGGCCAGTAAGAGGCAATGCCAGGCTACGATTCGCCCAACATATTTCCTGGAAGATGGAAACGAGAAGGCCTGGATATCTTCTACTCTTCAGTCGTAGAAAACATTTCCCCGCTGCTTTCCAACAGGAACAAATGCAGCGCCAGGTCTCGTAGATTCTCTTCAAAAGGAATTATAAGGCGAAAAAAGTCGTCTCGAGGCATAATCTTACTCGAGAAAGTCTTCGTAGCCGGACCTCTACATAGATTTTTCTTCCATTTTCTTCCCTTCGACGTTCTATATCAAAAAAATTTTCTTTTTTGTTGATTCCAAAGTGAAGGCAAAAATTCTGCTTCAAAAAACGCAGTGCACATGGAAGTTATTCTTTCTACTAGCAAAAATCGATTAATGTGTGGTCTGCAAATGATCTGGTTTTTAAATTAAATTGCGTTTTTTCCTAGTAAGAGCCTTTACAAAATTGTATGATTATTAAAACATTTTCTGAAAATATACCATACATTTAACAAACATAAAAATTTAAATTAACACTAGTCACAGATACATATTACTACCATAGCACAATTACTTATTTAAATATTTACATTACGTGAATGTCAAAGACATAATAAAATTCTAAGCAATATCTGTGCATAGACTTTATGTGTATGTTACAAGGTGTTATAAATGGCGTTTTTAATGAGCACTGGTGACATGACATTCCGTTCTTGTCCGAAATGAAATATATTTTTGTTAGAGTCCGGAAAATTTCGCGGATTCAACGACCTGCATGCTAGAATCCATTGTTCTATGCACATTCAAGTCCCGTCTATTCCTTCATTCTACGTTGTTCCACTGAGTAGCACGGAGCTTGAGTATACGCAGAACACTGAATTCTAACGTGCAGGTTATTGAATCCGCGAAATTTTCCGGGCTATAATTTTTGTACATTGCCACAATGGACACACGTGGAATAGTTTCGTAAATAAACTTATACACGTGAACACACTGCAATACCTCTGAAGCGCTGACCAAAATAACTCCACTTGTTTCAGGTTAATTTTCCAAAACGCCTCTGGTGGATGGCGGAGAGCTCTTCAAGTCTGCCCAATCGCGTCCACTGTTTGGCCGGGGGAAGTAGCACGCGGGCCGCGACGGTTATTTGAGTTGGCGGGTTTAATCCGTCAAGCAGCACAACTCAAACACTCGCCGCAACTGCTAGGCTTTGTGGGAAGTTGTAGGAGGAGAGGATGCAGTAGTTTCTATGTTGCCTCGACTTGTTGCGCAGTTCGGCTGGATAGAAGCTAGAAATAGTTCGGACTATTTGCAGACGGCCAGGTGTCGCACGTGAAGATTAAATGTGTCCATGCACTGCTCATGACAGTTATTAGTTGACCTCGGCGGAAATACCGCGTTTGAGTCAGCGACTCGAGCCCAGGGCTTCCAGATTGTATAGATAATCTTTGTATACTGCCAAATTTTATGTAGAATTATACAAATAATATTTTTTAACAATTTGCTATTTACAAATGACTGTGCACGAAGGATACCACGAAGAACGTATACAAATGCCAATGCCACAATTCTTATAGGTTTGTAACCTGCAGTGAATTTTTTTTTGTTATTTTTGGTTCTTCTGCATTCATGTCAGCAATTTTGGATATGTATGACAGCAAGCTTGCGATTACGACTTTGACTATCCGTAATTTTATGTCTGATTAAATTTTTTTTATTAGTAGGTTATTTTACTTGCCTTATTCCTTTTCTTTCACTGCTTTGTTTGTCATAGAAATAATTTGTATTCAGGATCTCAGTTGTCTTAACTAAAGTGTATAGACAAACTGAATGATTTTGTTAGGTACTCGCCATTCCTATTAACTAGTGATGAATCGCAAACCCATAGTAAAATAACAAGACTAAGCACATTATTCTAAGATTAGATTTTCATGTTACAGCGGCTTTTCTGAAACTCAACATCATTCGTTAGCAGTTGTGTAAATCTAACTAAACCATTCAGTCTGTCATACATCCCCATTGCAGAAATCATCCAAATATCACTAAAATAAATTGCTAGTAGCAGTACTAAAGCCTAAATGTGACCGAAACTTGCAAGGAGACCATATTTGTGCCATGCGAAAGTTTTAAAGACTCAAGACAGAAGAAAAAAAATGTTGTATTGAATTATGTACTGTTTATAGAACTTACTTCTATATAATAACATTTTTGAGCAAAAATTTCTTTGAATCATTAGTTTTTGCATAGGCGTATTAACAAGTCCTACTTTCGCTCTTTGCAATATAAATATTGTACGCAGTGTTGGCCGATACAAAATACCATAATTGTAATAGTACGACACTCTTCTTACAAGCAGACTCAGTGCTATACTTGCAATGCAAGACACGCTAGGCTAACGTGGTGTCATTTATAGAACCGTTGATATTTCGTACGTTTTGAATTAATGTGGAGTTTGGATTTCTAACAGTTCATTGCTCCTGCCAGTAGATATGAAACGTAAAACACTGCAAGAGATCAGAAGGTAGGAAAACTGACTTAAGGAATACTTACAATTCTAACTATTCAGCAAGTAATTTACCTAAGCGATTAACTATAGCTGTTTATTAACCTATGAATCACAGGTTTATATTGTCGTGTTTATGTTGTCACGAAGGTTTTACAGATACAGGACTGTACAAAAAATCACAGTATAAAATTGCATCAAGTATCCCGCGTGTGTAAAGTTTGCTCGCAAAGCTTGCTTCTGCAGTTAATTGAGTATATTTATTTATCTCAACCATTTAGAAGCACACACGCTGTTTTCGTTGCTCGTAATCACATAAAAACTACAAAGTCATCTTGAATACAGAACCAGCAAACTTTTTGTTTATTTGCAACATCTGAAGCTATGGCTAACTGTCAAGAGTAAACTCGTCCCTCAGAACTCTGAACAGAAGCAAAGAGCGTTCTATTTTCGCGGAGATATCACGACTAGTTGTATTACAAAACAATTGGAAACCTGAATTACAAACCATGCTAACTCCGAAATTTAAGAAACAACAAAATCTTCATCGTCTACATTTATAACCACATAAAACTTTTTACTAATAAAAATGCAATAATTTTACAGTAGGTAGTAACATATTTCCGATAGAAATAAATGCCCATGATAAAGACATAATCTTAATTGCATATTCTTAAATTTTGATGTTAGCGTGACTTGGAATTCAGGTCTTCAATTTTGCAAGTGTTTACTAGTGACTGAAATATTACAGACCTTAAACGATTTTTGAAGGTCTACCTGTGTAACCCAGAGGTTTCATATTAAAGTCATATCATACTTATAGTCTCAGTCAATTGAGAAACGTCTTCTCGCAAATAATCACAACTAGTGGCCGAGGAAAGAGTAGCGAGTGTGTACGTATGGTATTGAAACGTAACTTGTTGAGTAATATTTCCGCAAACAACGTGTGTCCCTGCCAGCAGAAAGCTGCGTGCAACACTCACCGACTCCAGCTCTTCTTTGTCGGATGTAAAAATGGACAATCACTGGAGAAGCAATTAACAAGCGTAACTAGAGAAAGGAAAAATTCTCGGGTTCACTGACCAATAGGCTAGCCTCCAAGAATATATGTGTATTCAAACACACAACAGCCGTTCATTAGCTGCTCGCTGACATAGTGATATGGGCCCGTATTTAGTTATATTGTTATTATTGGCTTATAGACTTCAAGGCGGTGTCAAATACGTCAACGGCCAATTGTAAAAGTAGCACGAACTTACAGTTGTTGGAATTCCAGCTTGCGCATGAAAGAAAACGCGAATTTTTCAGGTCTCTAGGTGTAACTGAGGACAGGGTGTACAGAGAACTTTGGAGTCCAACATTTAGAGCGTTTAACTCACCGAATTTTAGACTCTTCAACCGTTGCATTGCTATCGATGAACATAAATTTTTGCGAAAAGATTTTTGCACCACTTTGTTTCACTACTTTACGTACTTGTCTGCAATTCTGCTTCGTGGATATTGGTAGCGTGTATTTGTCTAGATGCGTCACGTATTTGCCTGCGCCAATCAGAGCAATGTTTCTGCGACACCATGTGTCTGCGATTTGTGAGTAGATACGCAGACAGTTTAAAACGTCCACTCACTAACCATGAAGCAGAATTACAGATGTACATGTAAGGCATAGAAACAAGCCAGGTGCTAAAATATTTTAGCTAAAATCTCCTATTCCTAATCTTAAATCACTTAATTTATAATTCCATGTTATTTACAGAAGTTTGTGAATTCTCATCATAAAGATAGTTACCCAAGAAATGCCTTTGTATAAAGATCGTATGAGGGATTGAAAAAAGCTACAGGATAGCCTTCAAGGTAAGGTTATCATTCCGTCCTTTATCTCGGTTTTTACTATGGTTTTCCGAACTCATTCTATGCAAATGACCGTTGTTGTTCATCTGAAGTAGACGATACATTAAGCTATACTATCAACCTACCCACTTACCCTGAACATATGTGGTCAGGCATGAGAATATTAATGTATTCCGTTGAGGTGCGAGGTCGGGACAGAACGTATTGCGTCTCTTGGATGAATTCCATTAGCACACGAAATAAAGAAAGAGACACAAAATTGAATACGTCGTATCAGAGACATTCTAGACTATCACGTGGCACGCCCAAATGTGTGCATAATTGACGAGTTTAAAGCATCGCATGAAAATTAGCCGTATTTATTACAGAGTTCGTTTCATTCGAATCAGCATATACGAGCTCGGTACACAGAAGAGTAGTTCAAAACTCTTACAAAACGAGTTATACTTTGAACAAGCAGCGAATGATATCGGAACTAGTTCAGAGCTATTGCAATCACTTAAGAAGTTTATCGTGTTTAAGTTAAAAGTAGATGTGTCCTGTGTGATCGCCAGCGTTGTAACTTTGACAACGATAATCCTCCCAGCGTCCCCTCTGCCAGATGCACCTGTTGTTCCCGAGAACTTCTCACAACTTGCATTTGTAATCCGTTTGAATCGGATTTGCTCTCATGGTTGGTTGAGTTAAATTGTTCGCGCCTTGTGGATGGTTATGTTTTTCTTGTGTGTGTGTGTCTGTGAGTGCGCGCGCCAGCATGTACAGAGGGTCAGTGCAAGGTCAACATAACTCTGATTGGCCACGTCTTATGCGAATGCTACGTCGTTAAATCCACGTTGTCAATATCCACAGGAAAGCAGATGTGTATATAGGGTATTGACCACCGGCGGCTCGAGGGTAGTTGCCAGGTAGGGCACAAGTTGCTGAGAACTGTAAACTCGTGTGAACGCGCCGCCGTACACCAATGACCGTGAAATATTACTGGCTACTTATTGTGTTGTGACCAGTCAGTAATAAGCGGCACCTACATACCAGCGTGTCAGTGGCTGTAGCGTCAACTAGCGCACTACCCTGTACAGTTCTCTGCAAATTGTGCCCTCCCTGGCAACAACCCTAGAGCCGCCACTGGTATTAAGGCACAGGAAACACGTGAATTCATACGCAAAGAAAAAAGTATACCTGCTAGGAAAAGGAAAATTCAAGTTCCGTGAGCCACACTATGCAAACTAACGACGCATTTTTTTTCTTTTATTGTCATATGTTCCAGTGAGTTACAGATATAATGGATAGAGACCCGTTAATTTCGCGGGTTCAGCCCGCCAGCTGGACTGCATAATCCTGTGTACATTCCGTCTTGTACATTGGTTATTGCTAGAGACATGCAAAATTCGCGTTATCACAAGGTATCAGACTAAACTTCACATTCCTATACATAACAGAGCGTAGTCTGCGATTCAATTGGCCACGAACTTTTATGTGTTTTCATTTACGTGTGTTACGTCTTTACAGAGATTGTCCTCTCTGCCGTGTAAGCATTCTCCGCGGCAAGTCACGACAATATCGGCCAGCGGGAGACGTCCAACGAGCCTATAGTCACTTGGAGTCTAGTCAGTTGTCAGAAAATAATGCGAATTTTGCATGTCTCTAGCTATTGCTAAAGGCCGGAAATATTCTCGGGTACACTGACCTGAAGGCTAGCCTGCAAAAAAATATATGTGAACTGAAGCAGACAGCAGACGCTTGCAGTTGAAGTGATATGTGAATTAGTTACATTTCCGTTATTGGCTCAGAGACATCCAGGAGAGGTCAAGTAAGTCAAAAGTCAATTGCGAAAATGACACAAACCTACAGTTGATGGAATTCTAGCTTGTGCACAAATGAAAACGCAAATTCTTCAGGTCTTTAGCTTATTTGCTTGAATGAGTGACTCTCGTCTCCCACCAAGGCGATACGGGTTCGATTCCCGGCGGGGTCGGTACCCGGATTTTCGAGTCTGGGAATTGTGCCGGACGATGCCGCTGGTCGGCGGATTTTCTCGGGGACCCCCGCGTTTACCCGCCCTTTCATACCGACGCTGCTCCATTATCACACCATGTCACCCCTCACCAGCGTTAAAGACCTCGATGTTGAACGCTGACCAAAATATCTCACCAAGCCAAACGCAAAAAAAAAAAAAAAAGTCGTAACCGGACTCCGTCGCTGATTGGCTGCGCATTATTGATACCACCTAGCTATCGTTTTTAAATTAAAACCCCGTTAATTGTGACCTACAGCTTGCGCCAACAGCTGAATGCTAAACCTTAAAACAATATCAACGCTATATTAATTCACTCGATATCGAAATAAATCAGCAAACACATTCGAAAACTTTCCAAACAACACAAAATACTTAACGTGTGCCGAATTTCCGACACAGGAACTAGAAGAAGAAGAAAAAAAACGCCCACGGCGTTGGCTACTGTTTCTGAACCTTGTTTCTTATTGGTCTAGTTGACGCACGGCTGAGTTATACCCTCGACGCTGATTCGCTGATTCCCTTGTGCCCTGTTGCCAGGGACAAAGCTGATTCTGTTTAACTTCTATACCAAACTAATAGTTTCCATCCTTCACAGTCATGCATTTTATGACACAAAGACTTTATCGCAGATGTCATACAATAATAAAAAGGACAATTTTGCGAGTTGAAAACGCAGAGAATAGACTTCACTACCTTTTGTACATCCAAGGATTTGCTGCTTTCCTCGCGTAAGAGTTTCCTGTTTCCAAAGCTCCTTTGTTTTATGTAGGAACCTATTACATACACGTGTTTTGTTTGCGTGTTTGGGATGTTTGTACGAGTTTTCTGATGAATTGAACTTAATTGCGGAAGTGCATTCTGGAGCTAAGACAATATTAATATTATATCGAATACAAAAGAAATAAATGAAAACGCAGTACAAATCTCACAGTGCATGTCATTACTAGGGTCCGGTAATTTTCGCGAAAAGATTTTTGCCCCACTTTGTTTCAGTGCCTTACGTGCACACCTGCAGCTCAACTTCATGATTATTGGCAGAGTGTTTTTGTGCAGAGCCGTTATTCATTTGACTGTGCCAATCAGTACACGGATAACTGCCACACATCACGTCTGTGATTTGCGGGTTTAACCTCCAGACGTTGTATGTTACGGCATCCAATCACTGACCACAAAGCAGAGATGCAGGTGCGTATGTAAGCACTGAAACAAAGTGAGGCAAAAATCTTTTCGCGAAAATTACCGGGCCCTAGTCATTACTTTTATATGTTAAATAGTGTGTAGTCAAGAGGAAGCATTTTTAGTTGCCTATGTCGTCTCTCGACTGTATTGTAGGGTAATATAGTTAATTTTTTTTTTCAAAATATTATGCAAACAGTAATTTTAAAAATATTTCTATGGATGAGTTATTCGGTATGGATGGTGGTACCATGCAAACTACTGCTAAAGGTAAAACATAACACATAACTAGCAGTTTCTATAATAGTTATAATTTGTTCCCATTATGTATAGTATATTACTTTCAGTTGAGCTTGATCTCTGTATAACCATTGAACATTTGAGCCATTTTAAACAATCTTAAAAAAGTACTTCCAAAGAAATATTATTAAAAGTAAACTAAACAATTTTTTTTTAAATTAACTTATTCAAAATTATGTAGTTTTTCACAGTTTTGCTCTTCTCCAATCGGAATTAATTTGAAATGGAGTTACGATGTTTTACAATATTAAGATGACGTAATGATACATTTGCTGTAGCCTACTGCTGCACAGCAAAAGAGCATAATGAGTTCAAGCTTTTTCGTGCGTGTTTAACAATAATCTGTAAATTTGAGAATTTTGGTTTTGACAGTTTTGAAGGCAATTTTTTATTGGCGAGCAATTTGACTGTCAGATGAATTTGTTCGCTCAAGCATCATATGTTGCAAAGAAGAAAGCTAATATATTCTTGGAAATATCTTTATGTAGTACGTACTGCCAACACGACTGTTAAAAACTATATTGTTTATATGATTCGGACTGTGACTGTAAACCATATTAGAGATATTATAAGGTGCTCATTTATTTTCTGATTGTTTTCGGAGCAACTTCTTTCCTAGCAGAATTCCTTCGCTAGTCACAGGTGTTACCTTACCATATCGATTAGCCTATATTGAGCGCCCACAAACTTTAACGTTTCAACAAATATAAATCAATGTCGAATTAGCATCCTCGCAGTTCACAGCACCTTGCTGATCACTTTATTGAAGCTACCTGGCGTCACTACCAGAAAACTTATCCAATCTCTCAAGAGTAGCCTAGTTCGAGAGTTCGCTGCTCAGAGTTTAAGATGGTGAAGACTTCGCTATTTAGTGGCGGAAAAAACTTGGATACGTACGTAGTAATTCTTACTTTCACAAATTCACGACCTTCTTTGGAACAAACATGACTTTAAATCTTCATGACTTACTCGGTTACGTACTTATTTCGTAACTTTTTATAGCTGTGTTAATACACCTAACACATAACTTATTCATTTAGGTGAAATGTTTTGTCACACAGAGTCCTGCAGAATCGTTCATATGGAAGCCTGTTAAGATTTATTTGTGGAGACCTTTCATTAAAAAGCATTCTCTCTTCTTAACAAACTTGCAGTCATAAAATTCAATTGGGAATCCTACGACGAAAATTGCTTCTCAGGGTATTAGCCTACATTGTATTAAAAAATGAATGCAACAATTGCATGGTGACTCTTTTCAACTTAAAGTAAAATTTGTGAAATATCTTAAAGTATATTGTAAGAGAAATGATTATTCGAATAAATTATGTTCAAGGAAAATTTTTTTCAAGAGCTATAAAAAGTGAATTTTAATCATATGTTTACTTAAATAATGGCTAACCATAATATGTGACACGTTTCTTTATTTATGCAGGGTACGTAAATAAGTTTCACATGGTGAATAATTTGTCTGGTATTGGTGTATTATAAATTAATTCATTGCGAATTAATGACTTTCATCTTGAGATTTTCTTAACTTAGTCACTACAAGCTAACATGGGAGTGACACGAAAGAAGGATAAATAGTGCAGTAATGGATGTTGTAATATGCTGTTATGTCAAAATAATAACTTAACTCTTAAATATTATGTACAGCAAAAATTGTATGGCAAATAAAACACACGTTCTACATAATCAACACTAATAGTAAATTGTTTCTTGTAAATATAGGACCCACGTGTGTGGGTATGCGTGTGTGTGTATATATATAATGTATATATACATATTTTTGCTGTATTTTATAAATATGTGTACACTATTACTCTATAGCAGTTTTTATGAACGTGTTTTCGAGCGAGGAACTGCAAAAACTTATTTAAAAACATAAGAAGGAACATATATATATATATATATATATATATATATATATATATATATATATATAAGCAGTGCAAAAGAGTTTGTAGTGAAAAGTTCATTGCACGACTTCGTTTCACTGCATCAAGTGCACTTCTGCTTAATGATCCGTTATTGTATGTTGTAACTGTCACTTCTCTAGGTGTTCTACCGACAAATCACAGGTGTGTAGTGACACAATTACCTTATTCTGATTGGCGCTGTTAAATAAGAGACGCCTCTAACAAAAACGCGCTGCCAGCAACCCTGAAGCACAGTTGCTGATTTGCGCACGAAGCATTGAAATGAATCGCTGCAAAAATATTATCTCCAGAAACCTGTGGCTCTTCGTGTAAGTTAATGCACGAAACTCTCGTAAGTTGCGAAGTTGAACAACTGTACTAACATAAATAAACATTGTTATTTCTCCGGCGAGCCTAAGTTAAACAACAGTGCCATAAACGAACAGTGTCTCCCTCCATTGAAACGTAGACGTACAAACTAACCTGTGATACCTCAAAGAAAGTGACGAGTATAATCGTCGTATCTTATTTGTTAGGGAACTTGCAGCGAGTTATTGTTGACACAGCCATCTGTAACAGAAGACTGCTACTTACGAGTGAGTGATTGAGAGATCTTGGGTCTTAAGCGCTGGTGAGGGGGTGACATGAGGTGAGTATGGAGCGGTGCCGGAATGAAGGGGCGGGGGAAACCCGCCGACCAGCGGCATCATCCGGGACGATTCTCACAGACGAAATTCCAGGAACCGATCCCGACGGGAATCGAACCCGGATCGCCTTGGTGGGAAGCGAATGGTCTGATCATTCTGCCACCGCGGCCCCTTGTTACTTACAGTATGGCAACAATGCCGTAAGGGGTATTGCTCCTTAACGCCTTGAATTTATTAGTTTTTTCTCGATAGCTCCTATCTCAGATGGTGTATCAACATTTTGGCAGTGGTTGTATCAACAGTATGACGTTATATGTATCAACATTTCGGCAGTAGAAGTACATCGTGTTGGCAGTAGCTGTATCAACAGTTTGGCACTGGATTTATCAACATTTCGTCAGTGGATGTATCAACATTTTGACTTGGATAAAAACACTTTAGATTTTTTAAAATTGTAGCATAGACATACGAATCAGGGAATACCATTGCCTTAAGAGTACTCACAGCACTATTATAATAATCCTTCTTGTAAGGTTGCAATGTCGAAGTCCCAGGCCCTCTACTAGATATTGCTATGGTGAAGCATGATATACTTCCTGTTAAACACGTCTACGTCTGCAACACATCCTTTTCATGAAGTAAACATTACTCTAAGCTTGGGAAACTTTTAGGCGAACAGTTATTTTTTCGAACAAAAAGGGTAAAGTGTAAAATATGAATATTTAAATAAAAACACTTTTACTAGGCGACACTGGTAGATGTAATTTTGTGTGGCGAAAGCTCTAGACAATTTAACTCGAAATCTTACGACGAAACTTAAAATATTTATGTAGTACGTATAAAATAAAATTACTTTAAAGTAAACAGCGAAATTCTTAACAGCGTCTTACAAAATAAAAAATTAAACAATTTTAGGGTAATTGCTTAAAAACGTATATAAATAATACTACTATGTAATTATTGGCGTCTTCAGTGCCATAGCTGCCCTCCAGCTGATAAGAAATAGTTTGCGAATACATTGTTTTAGACGCTTTTATTGAAATTATTAATTTTCGTAGATAATTTAAGGTGTGATGAATTATTATCAATGCCTCTTTATAGAAACATTTTAGACAATTTTTATGATTAGGTGAGTATAATTCAACTAAATTTGCACTAAGAGTTATGCAGCCGTTATTATAATCGTAAGAGCTAGTTATCATACATTTTATATTATATTATTTGTTAGGTCTACATAATAACGCTTTAATATTTTGTATAATCCCTTATAAGGAAAAAAATGTCAGGTAGAAGTCCCTACTGTAATATTTTCGAAAAAATCTGGTCAAGCTTTAATTCAGGAAGAAACTCGATCATGATAATTGACGCGGACACTTTCGAAGCCTCGCTATTTAACAAATTAAAACCATTTCAAGACACACTTTTTACTATAATTTCTCAAAGAATAATAATTCTTCGATATTAAAAACTTTTTTGAAGCAAAAACAAAAGTCTTATCTTTATTACGGAAGTAGAAGTTTTGCTACTGAAATATCAATACGGTTTTTTTTTTTTTTTAAAATTAGGATTCCAGCAATATATTATTATAGAAGTTCATTTGTTTACAACGCCTTTTATATGTTAAACTAATAATTTACTAATAGCAACCTAAATGCATAATTAGTGAATATTTTTTTATATTAAAACACTTCAGCAATTAATTTATTTGTGAGAAAACAGAATAGAAACGAATCTGGTATTCGTATTTTTCTGTAAGTTTTTTCTTCTACACTCACAGATACTCCCCTCTGATCAGTGTCTACCTTGGTTTCCATCCCAATTTGACTTCTCAGACGAGAACACGCCCATTTGTCGCTCCAAGCGTACGTCCTTGAACCGCTTGCTCAGGTCTCAGCTATGTAGGGAATTAATTAATTCTAAAAATACAGGTACTCAGAGACATACAAAAATGTAGAGACACTCAATTTTTTTTTCAACTAAAACAATTTTTAAGCAAGATTACAATTATGTCATTCTGAGGCCTAATACGTTTACTTTCGCTCTAAACTATTGCAATCGTATCGTTTTAGTAATTTTCACTTTGAGTAACTGCTGAAAATAGTCGAATCGCTAGGTTGGCATGCGTTTGTACGAAAGTAAAGGAACAGAAAAATAAATTGTTTCTGGTAAATCGCTATTAACGTAATGTGTAAAAGTTGGAAAGTGTTTAGTACAATTCTGTACCCTGGAGGCCTTGTCTATTTTTTTTCCCCTCAAAATCCACATTTTACCATAAACATTGCAACAGTTTTAAATGATTCGTCGTGGCACATAACACAAAGTCTTTTTTATGTCAAAAATTCACATTTTAGTCTACTTTCTGATGGAAGAAGTAGGCTTTTGAGATCACCTTTCTGCCTGTGTGTCTGACTGTGTGTGTTTGTTCCACCTCTCTTAAAACTTTAGAACGAGTGGACCTCATTTCATTAAACCTTTTACACATATAGTATATTGTAATCTGACTTTACTTCTATATATTTCGTTTACGTCCTGCTCATATTTACGAAATGGCGGCCAATTAAAAAATTTTCGATCATATCTAAGAAACTGTAAATTAGATTCGCGTCAAACTTGGTTCACTAATACTGCATGCATAACTGACTTGACTTTTGCGTATTTTGCGCATCCAGTTTTCATATGTTCAAAATGGTGGCCATTTTTTATATTTTTAACATAATATTACATATCTCAGGAAATATTTTTCAGAGTTTCACTTACTTTGGTAGGACATATAGCTACTACATATAAAGCCGACTTTACTGTTGTGTATTTCGTTTATCCTCTGTTTTTTTTTTTTTTGAAATTGCATCCATTTTTACATTTTTAGTCTTTTTTTGACCTAGTGTTACATGTCTTAAGGTTTTTTTTTTTAATTTCACCAAACTTAGTACACATATACTACATATAAAGCTGACTTGACTTTTGGGTATTTTGTTCATCCTGTGTTCATATTTTCGTACTGGCAGCCATTTTTATATTTTTAACATAGAACCACATATCTTAGGAAACTTTTCTTCAGAATTTCAACAAACTTAGTGCACATTTCTTATAGTACATATAAAACTGACTTGACTTTTGTGTATTTCGTTCATTCTGTTATCACATTTTCGAAATGGCGGCAATTTTATTTTTTAGCTTAGTATAACATAGGGCCTATCTAAGGAAATGTTTTTTCCGAATTTCACCAAACTTGGTACACATATACCACATAGAAAGCTGACTTGAATATTGTTTATTTCGTTCATGCTGTGTTCACATTTCCAAAATGGAGACACTATTTTTTTTACCACAGTCATACATCTCTTACGAAATAGTTTGATGGATTTTATCAAACTTGGTGCACATACTACATACAAATCTGAATTTAATTTTGCTTATATCATTCGTCCATTTGTAATATTGTGAAAACGGCGGCTATTATTTATCTTTATGGTAGAAAGACATCTCAGAATACATTTTCCTTAACATTACTAAATTAGGCACCCGCAAATTACTTACCAAGCTGACTTTTCTTTAGTATATTTCATGTCTAAATCAACATTATTAATTGATATTCCTAGGTTACACAAATGTGTTTAATTTTCAGGGTTAATTTGCACGTACTGCGAGGAAAGTAGGCTTACCAGTTATGTTGGTAACTTCTTGCTATGTTATTAAATAGCTGAATTCACTGGGAAATCACACTCTTCAAACTATTCTCCTGAAAAATACGACGTTTGTAACATGTATGCTTCCGAGAAGAACAAATATAAAATAACGATTTTTTTTCGGTTCAGGGCAGTTCTAACTTGTCAGTGTGAACGTGGCCTACTGAGCTGTGCTGCCAGGAAGTGACGGAAGGTAGATACGCAGTTTCCTACGGCGCTTTGCGTGTCCCAGGTGTCCTACACGAGGCCAACGAGGACCCTCGACAGACGTATTCGCAGCTGCGTCCAGACGCCCGCCGTCGTTAACAGCTCGAGACACAGGAGGGTGGTAAGTGGAGGGTGTCGCAGTTAACGAGACTTCCCAGTGTCGAGTGCCGGTCCCACAGCATCGCCCTGGAGGAGGGGGGCACCAACCCCCGTACCCCTCAGACATTCGCTCATCTCGACACCATGGCGGCCTTCTTTAATAAACACGCGAGATGGGAGCAACGTCACAACGTATCTACCCTGCCGTGAACTGGTATTACTTACACCTAAGACAATACAATGATTTAATATCGGGAAGATTTAGCTGTTATCAAAACGGTTGAAGGCAATACGTATTTAAAAACACATATTGTTGGTTTATGTAGTTTTGATTAAACAGCGATGTTTAGTTAAAACATCACTATATTTAAAATTGAAGGCATAAAAACAAAGCATAAATGGTTATACCTGTAAATTTTATATATAAGTGTTAGGGTGTATTTGTCCACTTAACATTTTGGTGTATATGTCGTTTAGTGTAAAAAGTTTCAACCGTTTACCTTTGGATTAAATTAACGTTTTTGAACATGGCTGCAATTATCTGTTTAATTACCAAAATACCCTAAAAATAATATTTTTAATGGCCACAGAAACTCCGAAAATAGACAAAGTAGCCTCGGTGTATAGTACATGGACGTTAGTACATAGTAACGACACAGACTAAATAGTAATACGGATGTGAAATGACGTCGGCTTATATGATACGAGCGAACTTCCGAGGCTGTTGATACCAGCCCCGTGTATGTTTGACTCCTGCATGTTACTACAGGTTTCCTATGGACCTGGCTGCCAGCTAGCAGGGCAGCCGCCTTACGCTGATTGGTGGTAGGCGTTCCCGCCATGTTGCTGGCCAGCGAAGCCAATTTACTGGCGCGTGTGCCTGAGTTCGCTGTCCTACCAGCCGTTTCATTTCTGTATTCTTAAATATTCTGCGACAGTTAATTTGCGGCATCAGGGCTAGACTCCAAACAACTTTACTGTACATTGGAACCTCGGTTGGCGCAGCTCCTAGAGCAATCGCCTCCTACCAATGAAGTCCTGGTTCGTTTCACGGAAATTCGAACAATGCTTTTGGTCTGTGGGTTTTCTCGGGTATCTCCCATCCCCCACCCATTTTCATTCTCGTACTGCCCTATAATCTCCACGTGACACACCTCACCTCAGACCAAATAGCAATACTTAGATATGATAGTTGGGGACCCCTGTTTTTCGAGAAAAGAATTTTGCCCCAATTTGTTTCAGCGCCTTACGTGCGCATCAGTTATTGGCAGCGTGTCTGTGTGAAGAGCATTATCTCATTTGACTGAGCCATTTATATTAATGGTCCTACAAAACCACACGTCTGTGATTTGCAGGTAAAATCCCTAGACTCGTGAGAGTTAAAACATCCAATCACTGACCACGGAGCATAACTGTAGATGTGCGCGTAAGGCACCGAAACAAAGTGGGGCGAAATTCTTTTCGCGAAAAACAGGGGTCCCTAATGGTAGTTTATCGCGGGAAAACTTGACTGCAGGCTGGGTTTCTACGTAGGTTCAGCTTTTCTAAACATTACTGGCTTTAGTTTGTACGTGGAGCAGTTACCCCGTTTGACTGAGCCAGTAAGGATTTGGATCTTGTAACATTTGATGTCTATCATCGGTCTACATGTAGCTACGTTGTGTCAGACGTATATCACCCAATCTTACATGTTGCAGGAAACTGCAGTATTTTCAATGGTATGTTTGCACAAAAATGTTTCGTAAAATACCACCATCTCTAGTAATACTTACAGGCACAGGACTGAAAATCTAAAGAACAGTTGACTGCTTGCTGGGCTCGTTAAATAACCTCCAGAGTTATACGGACCGTATAACTCCGAGGTTATGTATCGATATTGACTATCGTTGTTGGATACTATGATTTATTACAGTAAAGTTGACTGCTGCACTGCATTATATTATGTCCATATCTGACGTATTTATTTCAATATTGGCACGTCCCCATCTGACTGAGCCTACAACAACTCCGGTGTCCCACTACTGACTATTTTGGTGATTCGTCTTTAACCAACTACATAACAATCCCCCAAGCATATATAAGATGCATAACGCTACGCTATTTTCCAAAATACGGAAGCACAAAATATTTTGGTGCTTTTCCACTATCTCTAGCCATCGTTTATGTACAGCATTGTTTTTTTCCCTTCAAAAGGCCAAGTTAGAACCGTACATCTTTAACACAGACCATGTGTGATATTGTCTTTGAATGTATCTTGCAATGGGACAGAATGACAAACAGCATTATTGTGGACATACGCCATTGCAATATTATGTCATCCCAGAAATCTTAGAAAGAGACTAAGAGAAACAAACAACGAAATACGAAAACATAGAAAACAAACCGAGTTGGCTGTAGTCAACACATCCATGAACCAAAAAAATACAACATGAAATATCTCATTAGGAATCAGTCAACAACAAATAATAAAGGAGAAAAATATTGATAAACAACCAAAATTGAAAAGTCGAAATACAAAACAAACTAATATGTAAATCTCAGGACATCACAATTAAGACAGCACAGACAATACTGGGACGAATACCATAATGGACACAAGACAGGATAACAACGACGATGTCACAGACAACAGACTAGACGACACAACGATGAGGACACAAAAGAACACAGCAGATTTCCAAAGGCCGACTTTTCACGACGTTTCGAGAGCTGACATCTGCTCCCGTCTTCAGATTAAGTAAAAGTGAAAACTGGATGAAATTGGCAGTATTTATAGCCTTCAGCTCTGTTCCTAGCGCGACCAATGGTAGTCAAGCTCTCTCATTATTGGCCGCGCACCTTTTAATGGGTGTTATAGTCTATTGTCACTTCGCAAGTAATTTTGTTTCTTTTTTGCTAAAGTTTTCCACGTGTTTCTTAATTCAATACTTTGCTGGCTAGATACATTGGAGTTAGTTACAATAAATGCTATTTTTTTAATTTTTTATTTAGATAGGGTGTGCTTCTAGTGTAAGTGGAGTGGCATTTTCCCAAAGTATTCTATGACTATTTTCCAACACATGTTCGTCCAGTTTGGATTTTTGTATCTCACATTTTTGGATGTGGTTTTTATATTCTTTAATACGCGTGGAAAGGGGTGCCTGTTTCTCCTATGTATATACTTCCACACTCGCATGGTATTTAATAGACACAGTCCTGAGTTTGTAGTTTTTTAATTGCTGGTTTCACCTTTGTAATGATACTTTTTAATGTGGTCCTTGATTTTAAAGCAGTCTGTACGTTATACCAGTTTTAATGGTCCATGAATATGCAAACTCGACCACAAATCTAAATAAATTTTAACATACTTATCCTATTAAAAATAAGTGCCTCACAAATTAATATATAAACGTATCCAAATATATAAACTCTGCAGGCCTGATCAGTTTACGGGATGTCAAACCTACCCCAGTGCAAATTTTAAACGTATCAGGCAAAATGTACTTACTTTTAATCAATTCATTGAAAATAATGATTTTTATTGAATAAACAAGGTTATACAAGCAAATACAGTGTTTTGCGTCATTTCGTTTTGTTTCGTGTTTTAAATTGAATTTCGGTATTTGATGGCATATGGAAGCGTATGTCGGTGTTATTACAGTATTACCGCTCTTGCTTGCCCCTACTACCAACACGCAAGCGAAACACCACACTTGCGGGTAACTCGAGCCGCATGGGACCAATATAGTGATATTAGCCATAATTTTGTGGAAGGTCTTCACCTATTTGCAATTACTAACTGGCAATCATGTCAGAGTGAAGCCTACCATTACGAGCACTCTACAGCACACGTTAGCCAATCAAACGCCATGTCCGTGTTTACATCCCTGTATACATGCCTACTCGGTGCTCTGGGCTTGCTGTGATTAGGGTTGGAGCCGGAGAAATTTGGTGAAAAATTTTTTGCAACAATTTGTTTCAATGCCCTATGCGCAAATCTTTACCTCTGCATTGTGATCAATAACAGGTAGAGGCGGCGATTTATCGCGGTAAAAGTGGACAGTTTGCTTGAATTCATTATCACGTATCCATATCTATGACGTTATTTCGTTATAAGCGTATACCCCATCTGACAATGACTACTCTGGTGCATTGCTACTGAATATTTGTTATTCGTAGGGCCACGAAATTTTCGCGGAAATAATTTTGCCCCAGTTTGTTTCAGTTTCAGTTTAATCTGTAGTTCTACTTCATAGTCAGTGACTGTACGTTTTAACTCTCACGCATCTTCGAGTTTACCCGTTAATCGTAGACGTGTAGTGTTGCGATAACTTGACAGTGATTAGCTTAGTATTATGAGTAGAGCCAGTGATTTTTGGTGAAAAGAATTTTGCAACAACTTGTTTCAATGCTTTACGTGTACACCTGCATCTCTGGTTCGTGGTTATTGGCAGAATCTAATAGGGCAGAGGCGTGGCTCATTTGACTGCACCAACCAGAACAATGTTACCGCGACACCAGTTGCCGTGATTGGTGGGTTGGACGCCGAGACGCCGAAACTTAAAAACTTCCAATTACTGACCATGAAGCTGAGAAACAGGTGTTCACACAAGGCATTGAAACAAATCGTTGCAGAATTCTTTTCTCCAAAAATCACTGGCTGTACTTATGAGAGATGTAACTTCACAAAGACACGTTGCCAATAACCATGAAGTAGAACTGCAGATGCACGCCAGACACTGAAACAAACTGGGGTAAAATTATTTTCGCGAAAGTTTCGTGGAATTAGTGATTCGTCTTTAAGAGGGCCTGGTACATAATTAAACGCTAATAGCATTAACTATAACTGTAGGTTTCCTGAAGCTGATTTGCGACAGTTAAACAATAGCACGGCCTAAGAGGAAGAGGTCTTGACACTGCCATTGCTCTCCAGCAAGAGAAAGTGACCCATTCATGTCGCCGAGCGCTAGTAGTCATTTGGTGGAAGATTTGTCTTGTTTACATCTCGCGTTTTAACATTTTTGCAATTATTTACATAAAATAATGTTAATAAGGTAAGCTGATATAGTATATACATGTTCTATTTCCATAAATGCATTGGCATGTGTGGAACTGTTTATAAAAGTAGTCTGAAGAAATATATTGTGTATTATTGTTTTAGTGAACACATTCGAACAAAAACTTTATTTCGTGCCCTACAAAATGTTAGAATCGTTGCAATGTGCATCTACATGTAAAAGATTGATAACCTAAATTTTATTGTTGTAAAAATAGTGTTCCAATACAAAATTACGTTCCCATTTTATTCTTCGATATAATACTCGCAATTCCGGTAACAACTTCACATTTAAAGCTAAGCCAAACACAAAAACAAGACGAATCTTCCACCAAATTACTACTAGCGCTCGGCGACAAAAAGGGAGTCACATTTTATTCCTCAGTGTCAAGACCTCTACCTTCATAGACCGTGAACAATAGCAATCCTAGACAATAGTTTTAGCAAACGTTTTAAACAAAATTGTTACCAGTGTTACGAACTTTTGAGGTACAATCTCTGACGCCGGAACCTCGTGCATTTAACTGAGACGCAAGATATCACGCGTAACGAATTAGTAATTATGGATGAATATTTACTCATAAAGTTGGCAAATACTATTATCTAGGATTGTCATTGAGTATTTCATCCATATTGGCTTCGAAAAAAGCTTAGGAATCAATTGATGTTTTCAGCGTTTATTTATCTACCATGCAGTCTTAGGCCGCGGTTACACGGGCCTCGGAACTAGTTTAAATGTAACTTGCTCAGCCGTACGTGTGGTCACACGGTGTCTGAAGTAGTTCATATCGTTGCTGCTTCCTATTCAAACTGAACAGGTTGTAAAGGTTCTTCACCTTAACAACAATCTCTATACCTTGCTGTGATTGGCTCGTTAAACGTCAACAAACATTGCGCACAAGATGGTCAACAACCCCGTGTTATGTTGCAGTAGCGGAAATTAAGTTATTAAAATGTTTTGTTGGCTATGTGTATAAGTAAAAATAGTTTCATATTGAAATATGAGCCCTTCAATATATTTGCAATGGAAAAAGAATGTATACCATTTCCAGTATCTACTCTTGTATGCATGAAGCAGGCACGTAGTCGTTCGCAGTAAAGGTAACTTTTCGAAAATCCTTGCCACGTTCCATAAAGTGTAATATTGGTTTTAATGTTTTGTGTCATGAAGAATTTTTGTAACCACATAACACATTGCACCAACATATGAATGTGTTACAAGCTTTGGGACGGAGTAAGCAGAGCTTTGAAAAGGTCATGATTATCGCATCCGACGCAACTTTTAACATGTAAACAAGTGAGTTCAAAAATATAACGTAAATTTGACGTGTCTCCAGCTACTTTCCTCTGTTTAGCTTTTGTACATATGGTTAAACGGTTAAACCAAACATAACCTCAAAACAATATACCGTCGTAACAAAAGACAATCGATTTGGACTGCGACAATCGTTGAATCGAGTACCGTGTAACCACGCGATCGTGTTCTCTTCGGCAGCTGTACACTCAAAGATGTTAGATGGGTTCCAGATGGAGCATGTCGCCGGTAATTGTAACCAAACAAACGCTTGACGTGGTTGGTACCAATATGGCCGACTAATTAAAATATTGAGGAAATTTTGGTTAGGAAGTGTGTAAAGAGGGCTAAAATCTAGGTTTTTCAACCTAAAACATCAATCAAAGAGCATAATACATTAATTTACCATAAAAAATACCAGGCTGATGTGAACTTTTGAGGTAAAATCAGTATGGCGGCTGGCAAATTTGGTATCTACCTCTCCCCCCTCTTGGCTTCACTCCCTTCGCCTACATTCAGACCTTATGCTACCCCCGTGTATACACTGAGCGTGTTTAAAAATGGCTGACTAAACCTCTTTCGACTATCTACTTGAGGCCGCCGTGTAACCGTGACCTTAAACAACCCCGTAAAACTTTTCTAATAAGAACAAGACGCAGACCGTTGCACTGTTTTCAAAATACGGTGACAAGAAATATTCCGGCGACTGTCCACTACCTCTATTGACTGGATGTCTCTGACTCTCAGTGTCTAGGGATCTGCCCACAAATCACAGACGTGTGGTGTCACAGTAACCTGGTTCTAATTGGCACAGTACTAATATATTCTGCCATAAACAATGAAGCTGAGCTGCATCTGTGAATTAAAACAAACTGAATCAGTCATTAGGAGTGTGAGTGATGGGGAAAAGCAGCATTGTGGAGTTACAGACATACCTCTTGACATTGATAGTTGTGAACATTATAAACATTTACCTTTTTTTATGTTGGGCACCTAAAAGAAAATTTATGTATTTTTAGTCATACACCCTTGAATTTATATCAACCAGCTCATTATCATCAAACCCTTACACTCACACCTCTGGGTATGATATAGTTGCAAATGAAAATGATTCCAGTTTCGGATCATGAAGTAGTGTAGTTACCTTCAAAGTGTCGTAAACTTGGCGCATATTACTTTATAGATTGTGAACCGCTTCTTAATCTCATTGCAGTATACATTTTAGTAAAACTCCTAAAAATGCCAAATAAATTCTGTTTTTAATTCTTCAAACAGCTTTTTACTATTATTTCACATCATAGTCAACTATAAAACAACAACCTTACTATCAACAAACTTGTTTATAATACTGCAGTACTAAGATAACATAAATTCAGAGGATTAACACAGAGCACTACATAATAAAAATTAAAAAAAAATAACCTTACAATAGAGGTAAATAAATTAGCTTTATGTTAATGACTTAATAATTTCGGAAAATAGTTCTGAAGAAGGATGCACTTACACTTGGCCATTAAATAAATGAAAACAAAATAATACATACACATAAAATATTTGAAACCATTCTAGTATAGGCATATATATTACAGGAAGACCACGAGTTAGTCACAAAAAGATTTATGCATCCTTTTGTTTCGGTACATTGCGTGCTCTTCAGCAGCTGTGCCTCAAGGTTATTGGCAGCGTATCTTCATGTTGACATGTCTCTCATGTGACCGCACTAATCTGAGTAAGGTTATTGTCACCCTATACATCATTGATTTACCAGTGGAACCCCTAGACAAGAGAGAGTCAAAACATCCAGTCACTCACCATGAAGCAGAGCTGCAGATGTACGCATAAGCCATTGAAACCAAATGTTGCAAACATTTTTCCGCCCCACGATCGTGGCTATAGTCGTTAGAGAAACAACGTAAGTCAATTTTCCACCAAAACTAATTGTCGGTGTTATAATTTTTTACAGGGATAGTCAATGTAATATGGTATTTCTCAAATGAACTCATAGTTAAGTGTCTTGCTACACCTGCAAATTACACTTAACGTGGTTTAACAATACGCGTATTTACCGTTGTAAAAATTATAACACGAAAAACTCATTTTTGTAAAAAAAAAATAGACTTATGTTGTTTCTTTAATCACTGTTCAATAGTTGCCAAATACTCTTACCAGCAAGTAAAACTTAAATTGAGATTTAAAAAATACCGACTGTTAGTTAGTGAGGAGTTGAGTAACCTGTATATTCCTGATGATGCAGCAGCATCAAGTCAAGGTGACCACACTACTGAATATATTCTATTTCATATAAGTTTGGATATATTTGACAGCAACTTATGGGCAATAATTTTTTTAAAATTTTTTTGTGATTTGTTGCACAATGCAAGACATTTTTAGTTCTAAAATGAACATACAATGTCCATTTCAGTATTTGTAATGCAAAGCTTGTTTTGTGTAGTGACACAAATAACAAAATATTTCAAATTATTGCCCATGAGTTGCTGTCAGAATTATCCAAACTTATATGAAGTGGAGTGTATCGTTGAAGTCACAGGATACTACATTTTGAACTGATCAGACCAGTAGAAATTGCTCATGTACCTTCAACTACTAGAAAAGAGCTGATGATCTTCAAACGGCAGAACATATATTTTTGAATCATAGCTAACACTTTCGATCAAATCACCTTTCAAACAAAAAAACTAAATCAAAATAGGTTAATCCGTTTTGCAGCTGCGATGCCACACAGAGGAACACATATATGCACGTTAAACTGATAACACCCGTCTTTTTTGCGTCTGGGGTTAAAAATAACTGGCTCTAATAATATTAGAGTTGTCATTTGCTATGTTTACTGAGTTAGTGTGCACGTAAAACCCTAGATTTGGCTTATCAACTTGCATCCCTAGGCAGAGAGTCAGAAATGGATGGAAAGAGAGAGGGAGGATATGTGTGTGTGGAGTAAACAGAAGTACCGGGCACAAGAGCAAAGTGGATTCTGTATGCAGACGGACGACATGGCAAACGAACCGAACGCACGAACTCAGCCCTAGCGAGAGGCTGCTTCGTTCGTGCGAAGCAAGAAACAGTCGAGACACCAAGGGCGAAGACGGCCGTCGAGCCCGGTGTAATATCGCCCCTACGCGCAAGGCAGTCGTCGGACGTGGGGTGTTTTCGTCGAGCAGCACACCCCTGTGGCATTCGTAGCGGCAGCATTTATCTTTTCCTCTACCGGGAGCTCTTGAGAATTTCGAAGCACACACAATCCGTTCTTTGAAGTCGGGAGCAGATGTGAGCTGGTCTTGGTAACTTTCTGTATCGTCATCGTTATATCGAACTGTCTTATGTCTCTGAAATCATCGTTGTGCCGTTCATTCTAGCATATTATCTCATCTTTGTTCCTATAACTGCCTCTGCTGTCAAAATCTGTCGTCTGCAGTGTATCCGCTACCTTTGTTATTTAGTTTCCTTGTTTACATTATTAATACATTTTTATTTTGTGTTTTGTACCGAAAATAAATCTTTGCAAGGGAACCTATTATTTTAATTTTAAACTGGCTGTTCTGGCATGCATTGCAATACCTGATTTTTCACTCTCCTTACAACCCCTACATACATTTTTGGCAGAAATCTTCGCAGGCACACGCACAACACTTCACCAATATTATTTTTAACTCCTTAGGTACCCTTCGCGGGAGCCACAAGTCATTCAAAGTTTTTTCCCTGAGTATTTTGGATACTTCGTTCTGCCATCTACCCCTTTTTGCCATCTTATCTCCCCCAAAGTTATTATTTATTTGGCAGAAACCTTTGCGGGTGCACGAACAACTTACCAAACGTATTCGTCAAATACAAAGTTGCGCGGTGGCCGAATGGTCAGACCATTCGCCGCTCACCAAGGCGATCCACGTTCGATTCCCGGCTTGGTCGGCCCCTGGATTATCGCGTGTATAAATCGTACCGGACGATGCCGTTGGTCGGCGGGCTTTCTAAGGGAACTCCCGTTTCCCCTGCTCATTCACTCCGGCGCTGCTACACACTCACCTCATGTCACCCCTCATCAGCGTTTAAGACCTCGATGTTAAGCGTTGACCGGAATCACTTACTTCATTAAATATTTTGGGTACCCCGTTCTGCTCTCTACCCCATTTTGCTCTTTCCCAATTCCCAAAATTATTTTATTTTGAATCTCCCTTTACGGGTGAATGCACAACAAATTACCAAATGATTTTTTTTACTAAGTATTTTGTTACCCCGTTTCATCCCTCTTCCTTGTTTTGCCACTCCCACCACGCCGTTTTTTTTAAACAGAAATCTTCGCGTTCTTACTCAAAAAACTCCCCAGTTTCATCGCAATCGGGTGAATGGTATAGGAACGCATAGAAGACGAACAGATACACAAGTAATCGTTTTACGTAGCAAATTGATATTATGTGACGACAGTTATCTTTGCCTCTTGGCTCTGTCCTTGAAGTTTCTCTGGAACAACGTAGTACTTGTTACAATGGAAATTATCTTACACAATCTAATCGTTCCCATCGCAATACTCTTTCTAACAAAAATGGGGTTTGGAAATTGTTCGTGAATGTTGCATTATATATATAGCCTATATTCAGTATGAGTCAGGACACTGTGTGTTATTTTTGCACTGTGATAGCTTATAAAATAGTAAGTAGAAAATTTACTTTAAATTTTTCCGTAAAGTGAATTACAGTGGGAGTAATCATACCATGAAAATATAAAATAATGGAATTTTTTAAATTATGAAATAAAACATCGCTTTATATTCAGCACCAACTCTCTCAATTGTATAAAAATAATGAAAGACCAATAGGTTTTGGTTATATTTAAACAAATAAAATTTCGATGTCAATTTTCGACTTAATTTTCATAAAATATTATAATGCAAATTTATAACCGTCCGTTCTGATCCATTCTGTACGCCAAACAACTGTGCAATGCTTTCGACAACACCATTACATTTACAGAATAAATACATGCCATATCAGCAGTGCAGTTTTCCATGTTGTCAATTCTACGTTTGAGATGCCTGGTAGGGCAGTCCATAATACGTCAGTCCTTAAATGTGTTAGCGAATCTCCGTCGGTATTTTTTACATCGGGAAATAAGGTGATCTTCCTGTTATCGTAAGAACACATTTACATATTTCTGTTCATGTATTTTATTCCTTGGCTTCTCTAATCATAGGAAAAGTGGGAAGTAAGGGGCGTTACGGGTCCGATAGCGAAACAGATTTTTTTTTTTACACGGGGCCAACATTTGGTTGTCATGTAAGACCTGAGATTGCTATCATCAAAATGCCAAATGGACACCTGGCCATGAACGAGTACACGTACGAGAGACACCGGAACAGTGAAAGCTGGACACCACTAATAATACGATAGTGATAGTTGAACGTCGCAAGGGCACCATCCCGGTATTTGTATAGTGTCGTTAAGATGTTTAAGTACCCGCCACTTCGGAATAATATTACCTTCGCATTTTATTTGGCTAACACATTTCCTACAATGTTTTACGCTTCGATAAGGCAGAATGAACAGTTTCTTGCATGCAGTTGGCATTTATTGACTATTATTGCTTATACTATACGTGTGACCATCCGCAGGAAAATATTACTTTCTTCGTCCAGGGTGTTACTAGTAGGAAACTAATCGAAGTAGTAAAGGAATGACAAAAAAGTGTCGCTTAATAAGGTAATACCTATGCAATGTCAGACATAATTTTTATAAATCTCATTGTATGGAACTTACAGCGAAAATTGAAGAGTTCGAAGGTGGCAGGTACACCGTGTCTGTGATGGCTGATCGTCACCAAGGTCACAGACTAGTGACGGCTGAACGTTGGCAAGTCACTGGCTTAGTGTCTTTAGACAACAATTTTAATTTTTTTTTAAATTTTAAATTTGTACTAGATATTTTTTGTAGACATAAATTGTGGCAAAATTTGGCTCTTATGTAACATTTATATCTATCATAGTTTTTTTTTTTTCATAAAGTCTTGTCAAAGTCAAAAAATTGCTTTTCATGGTTTTAAGAACTGCACTTAAATCAAGTGACTTACTGAACTGAAATAATTCACATTAAATAATGATGTTGTAGGCTACAAGGTCCTATATATGCAACCACAACATGAAACAATTGTATTAAGAATTTTTTTAAATTTTGTTTTAAATTTCAGCATTTTTTATGTACGAAAATATTAAAATTGTTTGTATATGTATAAGAGACCTTTTAGGTTACAATACCGTTATTCTGTGTGAATTATTTCAGGTCGGTAAGACAGTTGGTTGCAGTGTTGTTCTTTAAACCGTGACATTCAGAGGTTGACTTTGGCAAACCATTATGCAGAAACAGAAAACATGTTAGATAAAAAATACTTCACAACTGCAAAAATTAGTCACAAATCATGTTGAAAATATATGATTTGCGCAGATATAAAAAAAACAGACAAATATGAAAACTACTGTCTACCGCGCCCTTAAGAAACCAGGTCTGTGATGGCCGAATGTTGCCATTTTACCGGTCCAACGACGGCTGATGGTTACTAAGACACCAGTCCGGTGATGGCTTAGTGTCGTTGAGATATTCGGGCATGTGACAGATGAAAATAGTCTACATGTAAATATAAGTTAGAACGCAGTCTCCTCAGAAAAAAAAAATATTATTGATATGTTTCGCACACGTACAAAAGAAACACTTATGATTAAATACAATTAATTTTTAAATTTTGTTTGAAATTTGTTGAGTTTAAATCCGACAACTCTTCAAATGAACCATTTCCCCAAAATACCGTGTTGTGAAACAGCGAAGGTGGATGTGTAGTAAAATATCAAGTAACTGTTCCGGCGTCGGGCTGACAAACAGTGGCCTGATTCCAGACCTGTTTAGTTTTCTGGACGGCTTTGTGAACAGCATCTATCAATACAGTTTGTTAATACGATACCCTTGTTTTGTAAACGGCTGGAAACATGCCCAACAACAAACAGCACCATTAGGATATATTTTGCGAGACAAACTCTCCGACATCGCAATAAATACAACAGCAAATTGCTGGTTATACGTAGATAAAATGCTTACTTATCAGGAGCGTCATTTAAGGGGGGCAGGGGGGGGGGGGCAAATCCCCACTAGATTTAGAATTTTATATGTATAAAATATATATTTTATATGTTGTTATTTAAATATTGCTAACTTAAGCACATAGAACTGAAGTTTTATTATCAAAGTTTCTAATTTATATATGCATAAATATTAAAAATATGCAACAAGGTCAAGTTCGCCGGAACCCCCCCCCCCCCTTTTCCAAGAAAAACCTGAAATTACGCCGCTGTTACTGATCTGGGTGTGACCAATACTCTTACAAGAAGTAGTGAGGTAAAATTTTAATATTAAAGTCCCGTATCAATAAAACAAAATAAAAACGACATCGAACAGGCACTTGCTGTTATACAACCCTCAAAATTAAGCTTAACTAAAATGCTTAGACTCTTGTTATCTATACTGATGATTTGTTGCCAATTATCTGATCGACATTGTTTTTTTCCGAAATGATGTACCGTTATAATAAAAAAAAACACTTTACTGATGACTTTATATTAATGGCTGACCGCTTGTCTCGAGAAAAGCATGCTGTTAAGAGCAGTGTTCGCCGGTATCGAATTTCCGCCGTTGACGCTTGAGAACAGCGTAGCGATAAGAGCCAGTGTCCCACGCTTGACGAGAAGCATATCGCCTCTATTCGCAGCGCGCAAAACTGGCGTGCAAGGTTTTCCTTGTAGTCTTTTTACTATGGGACTTGAAGCGGTGACCACATTTTATTTTTGAATAGTACGAAGTAAAGACCACGCATGCCTCTCGCTTTGCACTTTACGAATTCAGGTAATATTTTCGGAGTTACAGCAGTAAAAAAAAAAAAAAGTTTTTAGCCGTTTTGAGAGGCCCGAAAATCATGTTTCTAACAAACGTTCTGAATTTTTGAAAACACAGAAGCATAGTTTCAAGTGTTTATTCTTTTCGTAGATAAAAATAATATTAATAAGTTAAGTGGTTTCGCGTAAAAAAGAATATGCATGACACGCTGCAACGCCGTCCATGCGCCAGTCGAGGATTCCTCTTGAGGGTACCGCCTACCTGCGCCTTAGGGGTTCAGACATGACTCAGCTATAAGGGCGACCTTGAAGCGAGCATTTATTGCCACACCACTTAGAGGCAAGTGCTGAACTGCTCTGGAATATTCCCGCCTATCCATCTAGCCTATATTACTACGGAACTTAAACGCCTCGCTCTTTAGATTAGCAGTGGCTTCAAAAATATTTTTTTTAACGCAAACTAATACATACACATAAAAAATTCACTCTTACAGTTTTAACACGTATGTATCATTGTTTGTATACGAATTTTTTGTTGCAATACACCGAACGGATTTTTAGACTTTTCCCCCGAAATATCACATAATTAGTTGTCAAAATAAACCAAAGTGAAGCAAAATATTTTTTTGTTAGAAAACGGTACCACAATTAAAAAAAAAATGATCTGGCAAAATTGTATATGGTATGACTGAACAAAGTTTCAAATTTTTTCAAAGCAATTGGTTAAAACATATTTGAGTTATTTGCAATTGTTTAAAATAAATGAAAGACCATGGCGACTAAATAATTGTATTTGTGGAAAGTCTGTAGCAATGTTCAATGTACGTTTATATCTGAGATTTGCATTCATCCGGTTAGTACACTGTGAAGTACGGCAGCCTGTAAAGACATTTTTTTTGCAGTGTGGGAGGTCTTAGAAACAGAGTTTTTAACGAGCATTGTGTGTTAACAATAACATTCCGTCCTTGTGCAAAGTGTGTTTTCTTTTCGTAAGTTAGTACAATGGGCACTTCCGGAATAGTTTCGTAAAAATGAGTATTTACAAACGAACTGCAGCGCATATGAAATACATTATGGGCGGTGCCCTTAAAGGTGTTCGGGTGAACAAATCATAATTTTATATTATATGAAATAGTGTTCGTTTTATAGACGTTACTTGCGAGTCCTACATTTTCCTCTCACAAAAAAAAATAGCGTAGCCAGTTTTCCCATAATTGCATTTCAAAGTCAAAATTTGCATATTTTTAATTACTGCAAAACTTGAAAAGCAGTAAACATAATGGTACTGCTTGAAGTATGTAAAAACCCATTACAAAAAAAAATTTGTGTTTAAAAACTAGTCTAAAACTTGCACATTTTTTGTTACTTTTAGCAATTTTATTTAATACAAAATATTTTATAATGGTTTTTTTTTTTGCTTCAAGCCGTAGACCGTAATATGTAGTTCTGATGTGATTATTTTTTTCCCAATTTCATTATGTTTACTGGTTTTCAAATTTTGTTTGAAGTAAAAAAAATATTCAAATTGTGACTGAAATGTCATTATGGGAAAACTTGCTGAGCTATTTTTTTTTGTAAGTGGAAAATGTACTCTCTAGTAAGGTCTACGAAACTAACACTATTTTATACAAACACAAATTTATGATTTTTTCCCACTTGAACGTCCGTAACAGTCAGTATTCGTTTGGAGGATTTTGACGTCAGTGATGATGAAGGGTCTACGTATTACCAACGACTCGTAGACAACTTGGTTTGCTTGGTAACTACAACAAACTATAAACGACATTGTATTTATTTCGATTCTCGGGATCAAAGTTCTCAATAAATATAACGGATCAAAGTATTTCATATTTTACTTGCAGAATCCAGCTGACGTTGGCCTTTAAATGCCATACAATACACTGAATTCAGTTACAGGTCTGCATCTAACATTACGGATATCGCGAAAATATTATTATCCGCGTTCAAATACCTATGCATATCAGTTTTCATGGCGATCAGCTGAACGCCATAGAAGTTGATGAGCAGCAGCGCTATCTAGTGGCGAGTTAGTGGGTTAGAGTAAAATAGCATAAAAACCTTCTCCATAAAAACAAAATATATGTATGTGCCAAGTTTCAGGTTGATCGGTCAAACGGTGTCGGAATTTATCGATATAACACATGCAAAGCCTACACACACACACACACACACACACACACACACACACACACACACACACACACATATATATATATATATATATACATATACATATACGAACATAAATTTATATTATATATATATGTGTGTGTATGTATGTGGGCGATCAATAGTTAGCAAATTAATAACTGTATTTCAGAAATTACATTGAAATTACCCTACAGCTAACTGGTAAATTATCTGGAAAACGACAACGGCTGGGTGTTTGCAATCAAACCGCTAAGCTAGGAAATATTCACAAAATATTTTTTCGGGAATATCAACCAGTATCTTTTAAATTACATCTAACCAGAATTCAACGCCATAAAGATGATGGATGACGATTAGCCCAGGATCATACTTTCCGTAAAAGATATTGGTGTCCTTAATATGGCAGTTGACCACTTACGTAGAATGTATGACGCGGTTAACAGTTTGCTACATTTTTTTATTGTTGGTGAAACTTGATGGAAGCTTAACAAGCCGACATATTGCCGGCAGTTTGCCAACCGACTGTGTTCATACTATGCTTTTGTTAAAACAGAGTCAAGAGTTTTGTTTGGTCGTCGGCACTATCTCCATTGTTTCCGCAACTAACTGTTCTGTAGAATTAACAATATGTCCTGTAGAAGAAAAATACTCCCTGGTCCTTCTACAGAGCAGACATTTGTAGGAACAGCCCTGCCACATCCATCAAACTGGGCTGTTGTCCATATTTTAACAGAAGTAAACTAGGATTATACTTATCTCTCACTGTACATACTTACATGTCCTTCACTTACTAGAAACAAGATGAGTGATCTGACCTTTTACCTCACACCGTAGTTTGATTCCAGGCGGGGTCGGTCCCCGGATATTCGTATTTGGTAATCGTGCCGGGCGATGCAGCTGGTCGGCGGGTTTTCTCGGGGATCTCCCGTTTCCCTCGCCTCTTCATTCCGGCGCTGCTCCATACATTATGTCACCACTCGCCAGTGCTAACCAAAATAACTTCACAAGAAGCTACATTTTGCCAGAATTTACATAGTGTGATTACGCTCCGTAATGTTTTATTCTAAAGGTCATATCAGAAGTGCTGGTGAACAGCTTGAAGCTGCTCTAAGTATGCGACGTTTTCTAAGGTAAACAACTTGGCACCAGGTTCTTCTCAAGCACTGTTTTAAACGCGCTGCAGCGCAGTTGAAGCGACGGGCGGGCGAGAAAAGTCTGCCGGAACTTGAGAAATACGCCCTTTATTGGAAAACTTCCGTACTCTGTACTCGGCGTTCCGGCTGAGAATAGCAGTCAGGAAAGTTGCGCTTATGAAAATAAGTGTCATTCTCTCACTCGCGCCTGATGTTATTTTCTTGAAGAGGAAACAAATGTAAAATAAGATGTTTCAGAAAAAAAAACTTTTTAACATACATATATGGACAAATTTTTATGTTTTATTTTTGGATCAATTTCGTTTTTAGAATTTTAGAATTCGATATTATTATTTTTATTTGTATACACATATTTATGTTTATAAAATGAATTATAACCACATACCTGTGTAAATTGATACTCATAACTTTTAGATAGCTATGCTGTTGAGAGTAAATATCTTACAAAGTAAACACTGTAGGCCGAGTAAATCTTCAGGATTTCAAATTATTTCACTGCAGATTTTTAATTTGTAGATAATTGGTATTTTCTTCTATGTGTATTAATTTTTTTTGGAAGTAATCGACGTGAGATCTTATTTCAAAATAAATGAAGGGTACTTGAAATGTTATACTTAATAGTGAAAATACTTTTTATTGAGCAGTTATTAAGTTAAATATTCTCTGTACCGGCTTCAGTAAACGTAGGCCTACCTTACAATGAAGAATACTTTAAATTGAATTGACGTATAACGAGATTTCAACGTACAGAATCTTGGGTATTTCGATTTATTTCGTGATTTAAATTAAATTTTTGTGTCTGGTGGTGTATTAACATGGATTTAGGTATTACCATAGTTATAATATTATCCCTAGTAATACAACCACTTCAAGATACTTATCCTATTATTACGACAGACCACTTGCCTCGCACCACGACGATCTGGGTTAAGTTCCCGATGCGGACGGTCCAGATTTACGCGTTTTCAGAACATGGCAAACGTTACCGTTCGCTGACGGATTTTCTCCGCCGTAACATTCTGTGCCTGTTACATATTCACAATATATCAAACTTACCAGCGCTCAAGAATTCGCTGATAAGTGTATTCTTTTATAAATGTACAAAATATTTCTTGTAAAATTATTGGTTTTTAGAGTAACTAGGAATTTCTTTGAAAAAAAAAAAACTTAGAAGAAATTTGTAGTCTACCAAAATCATAGAATTGACGGAAATTGTATTTTCCTGAAATAATATTAATTGCTCGCATCAAAATTAAGTAAATTATGTCATTTAACTGTACACTGAATTCAAACAAATAATAAGAGAACAAATATTACGTAAATTAAGCTGACATAGAGATAATTTGTGCGGTATTTAAACGCACAGAGACAGATTCGGATTATAGTGCGTCGAAAAAAAAAATGTTTTTTTTTTCCCTCAAAATAACTGCATGTGTAAAATACTTGTTCTGAAATGCCTAATAAATAAGTAAACTATATATTTCTTGAGGAAAAAATAATTTAAAATATTTAAAATTAAATTTTTTCCTTATCGCAAGTACAAATTCAAGGTTACACCTTGCAATTATAAAAACAAATACTTAGTAATTTTCACAATAATAATCGTTGTTGTTTTACAAGGAATTTTTTTGACAACTGGGTTTTCAAGAACGCTCCTTATAAAATCACGATATGTTTTTTAGAGTGTCCGCACTAAAATTTCTTCATTACAGTTAGACCACGAAATTACAGAGCTGCCAGTGAAAAATTTCCTCAGTTAAACAGAAACTTTTACGTAAATCTACAACTGATTCACTAAAACCCGGTTTTGAAAGTACTTATGGAGTTCGTTACAAACAGGTATTTCCTGTAGGTTCAGTTGAGTGAAGCGAACAATTCCTAGTCGACAGGGAAGCGTTTTTCGCCATTACATCGCGGAAATTATAGTTTCTGCGGAAATTTGCGTATGCAGACCTCTTGTACGTCTTACAAATTTTGTTAGAACATAAATGTATCACCACAAACCCCAGTAACAAATGCAACACCTAAACTTAAACTTTACATCAGTTGTCCGAAATTTTAGTTTTGTTATCAAAATGTGTTAGTGAATACCAGTGTATTACTTTTGTCTTTAGTGCAACAACATCACAGTTACTTTCACTGGAATCCTTTATTAATGCCAGGCCCATATGACGACACACGCAGTTCCCATCTTACTAATCACAACCAAATAATAAAGCGACAACGTAAACGATAAGCCAACTATAACTAGAGATGATGGTATATCTCAAACATTTTTCGTGCCAACATACCCTTGAAATCGCTTGCAGATCATTGCAGCATGTATAAGATTGGGTGATATTCGTATGACGCAACGTAGCTGTCTTCAGAACAATAACAGGCATCAAATATTTCAACAGCGGGAATCTTACTGGCTCAATCAAATGGGGAAACAGCTCCACGTACGAGCGAAATGCAGTAATCTTCTAGTAAGCTGAACGTGAGTTGCAACCCAGCAAACAGTTCAGTTTTCCCGCGATAAACCTTCGTCTCTAACTATAGCGAATGTTTTGTAGACATAAAGAATGTTTCGTAACATTAGCAGTGCGTACCGTTACGAAAGAGTTAAATTACTCCCTACACGTCCCATTACGTGCAAAGTCCTCGTCTGACGCTTATTTACCTGCTTGAATCAATAACAAAATGCAAGCTATGTATGTGCCACAATAACGGGCTTTAAGAATAATATCGTATTTTTGGCCGGAACTTTAAGCAAGTGATCAATTTTTTTTGCAGCAAACTTTATTTCTATGGAATTGAAAGCGATTGAACACATTTTTTTTACGGTATGGCATGAACTTAAATGAAATCTTCCATTTTTTGTTTTGCAAATAAGGTTGACATTTTTCCTGATAAAGCACCCTGGAAAAGGAGTGTTTGGCCACACAGGTCTTAAAAATATAATAATGCTTGGAACGTTGTTCGTGCCTGCCACATACGAGCAATATGAAGAATATAGACGTCGTGTACTGCTACTGCCGGGGCTCGGGGTGTGGGGTTGGTTTGACCTAACCCCCTGTACACCCCTCTGCCCATACATCTCAGAAAATTAAACTCGGAAGAAAGCTACTCTTGTGGTCGTGGGTGGCTTAGAGAGAGATATCGGGCTGTGCTGACCTGAGGTGTTTTGCATATCCACAGCACACAATAATAATAATAATGATAAAAGTTCTCCGCCCTCTCGCTACTAAAATTTTGACAACTTCACTAATAAAGAAACCCGGACCTTACACTATTTCCAATAGTCTTTATTTTTTATGCACGTAACTTCTGAGTAGTTATATTCCTATTCCGTCGAGAGTATATTTTACGGGGTCCGTGTCGATTATTCCCTCTCTATTCTTAGTTATAGGTTAAGCTACAGGTACAATTATGGAGGTATCCATGACCTCAATTGCGGCCATGACTATGGCCAATCCATCGCTGCTGCAATGCATGTCTCCTCTGCATGAAATCTCTCCATTGCAGGCGTAAATAACGGACTCAGCTCCGATGCCGGTATCACAATCGCGCGAAGAAGCGACACGACCGCCGCGACACGAAAAACAAAAGACGTCCGCCAATCAGTACCAAGGATTCCTTGTCGTCAGCACGAAAGTGTGGCGGTCACGACGCGCTTCCGAATATAAATCTAACCGATTTTATTCCGATCGGAATTTAATTTTGCGCACAAATGCTGGTTTAACTAGTGAGCCGGTAGTAAATTCTTTTTTACTATTTTTAAGAGAGGGTTCCGTTTGTTGTCATAACGACATAATAACCTTTTAATGCAAACATGTAATTATGCGTTTATTTGCACATTTCGGAATGCCAGAAGTTATTAAAAATATACAAACAATTAAACGGAAAAAAATTAAATAATGTAAATATCTGTGTTTGTCGTACTAGAGGATAGTATGTGGTGAGAATTAATTATTTCCGCGGTTTTTTTTTTTTTTTTTTTTTTCGCGTGGCAGTCAAACTATTGTTCATAATAACGAGACATTTTCGTGTTCGCATCGCTACCTTCGTGTCACTTCTGTCACGCCACTGTGATTTCAGCATTAGTCACACTTGGGTCCTGCCATTCACACGGACTTCTACTATAACGCAGTAGATTAGGCTAGTTAGATTAAAACTGGGAGAGAAAACTGTTATGCTTGTAATGCAGAGGGATTGTTTGTTATTTAAGGTAAGGTAAGTGCGCTTTACGTCTCGTCGACAGCGAGGTCATTAGACACATTGACTTGGCAGGCTACGATGACAGAGGCTGGGAGAGGAGTCGGCCATGGCCTTTGTTAAGGCACCATCCTAGAATTTGCCTAGATAGATTTCGGGAAACCGTCGAAAACAGTAATCAGGATGGCCGGAGCCCGGGTCCTCCCGAATGCGGGTCCAACATCTTACCTTTGCGCTAGTTCGCTCGGTCTTCTGTGTTTTATTAAATATGAGTGTATATTATGTATTGTTTTGGTTCTTTTACAGCGCAGATGTATTTATTTGTTAACGTACACGTAACACCGAAATAATTTTTTTTTAATTTTTTTACACGTTGGTGGCAGTATTCAGTTTTGTCGTAAGTAAATAATTCGTGCGTGGGCGCAAGTAATCATATGGTGATTTGTTAGTACCGTCAATCAGGGTTACTTTGCGCTAACTGCGGGTGAGTTTGTACCACTATTTTATAGTTGTTTAGTAGATACATTTAAATTTAAAATGGATGGTTAGTATGCATAGTTCTTAATACTCATTTACATGTACTTATTTTTCTCTCAAATAAATTAGAAATTAAATATTCTGAGTGGTACAAAGTCATCCCTGTTGTCACAAAGTCACCTCGCTAGACGGTAATAAAAAACTCAAGGAAAGAATGGTACACGATGGCAGGCAAACAACAGAGGGATGCCTCATACGGGTTGCTGTTTCACGGCTCGTTTCCGTGGCAACACGTTTATCAGTTTCGCGTAGAGAACTTCACGTGTGCCACACCACAACACATTTCCTTCTCCAGACGAAGAGATTTCTTAGTATGTCACCACTCTGTTTTTCTTTCATCTGTCGGCTGTGGCTTATACTCCGCTCAGAGATCTTCCACAGGCTTTCTGCCCGTCTTCTTTGTCTCTGTGACTTTCCGCTCCTTGCATTCTGCTCTTCACGCATTCTCTTTGCTGGTCGTATCGGCACTGCCTTCTTTCATATATCTTTCTCATCCCTCTACTCTCAGACATGTAATATTTGTGTAAAACGTATGGACTCTCCGAAGTACATAAGATCATCTTACGTCGCAGAGTTAGTTTCTGTCCTGACAGTCGCTGTCATGTTCGCAACTGTCGAAAATTAGCCGTTATTTTGTTTTCGAGGATGCCTTATTATTTAGTGTTTGTTTAAAAAAAATTAAATTACTTAAAAAAAGAAACTTTATAAAATTTTCTTACCAGTCTGAATAATATAATTTTACGCTAGATCATAATATATCTAGGGCCAACAGTTGACTGTTCGTAATGCCAGCTTGATCGGCTTTGTAGACTGCTTAAAATAGGTTAGACAAATATATGGCTGAAGAAATAATACATTTTGTAATTAATTGGTATTAAACCCGCCAAACATTTGTGTGCGTAAATAATTTTTTTTGCTTATTTTGTCCAGTTTCTAATGGTCGATAGCCTCGGGCCATTATAGCATTAGCAATGCCGCGAATCATAGCAGCAAGCTGTTGGACAGCAGTCCATGCCTTAACTCATATAGGCCCTACACATGTGCATATGAACTTACATAGGTGGAAGGCGCAATTTAATTTTTTGTCCTTAATCTGGAAATTGGAATCTGGCATGGCAGGTTTAGTCAGTTCGGCTACGTGACGAGGAAATATTTTGGGCAATACTTTGTGAATACATGCAGTCTTCCGTGCTATTTTACATAACTTAAACCTAAAATTGTAAATATTAACTTACCTTTCGGAACATTTTGTTGCAAGGACTCCTTGTTTCTATTTGGAAATCAACTGTTTGTATTTAAAGGAATGTAGTAGCAAAAAAACCTGAAAATTGTCACTATAAGATAATTAATTTAAACTAGTAAATTTCCACATCCAAAGGGTTTGTTGTACCATGCGTCAATGTAAATAGTCCCATTTTTTTGGTATTGTTAAAAGGTACTGCTACAGTAGATCCGTATCAAACGTCTCAGGTCAGTGCAAGTATAAAATATTTTAATGTATTCTGTTGCCGTCGTGAAGTGAAGAGATTCTGATCAGCACTCAACAACTAGGACTTTAGCGCTGGTAAGGGGTAACGTCTGAGTGTGAAGCAGCGTCGGAATGAAGCAGTAGGGAAACGGGAGATCCCCGAGATAACCCACCGACCAGCGGCACCTCCCAGTCCGATTCCCACATGCGAAAATCCAGAGACTGACCGCAGGGAATCGAAAGCGGATCGCCTTGGTGGGAGGTGTTGTCATCGTGCACGCGATAACAGTATGTCAGTGTTCGTTTATAAATGTAGAATTAGAACAAAATATGCTAAAGTAATGTGCCCATAGCTAATAAAATCTAACTCAAATATAGGTTTTCAATTTGCCCGTAAAATAATTTTAAGAGATTAACGCTATCTGGAAAATCGACTTCAGACTAACATGTTTAAAAATCAAACACAGTATTAAAACTATTCTTGATATTTCGTTGTTAAGACACAAAAACTACTTACCCTTAGGAATCAGAGTCAAAATAAAAATATATCGTTGTTAACCAATTTTAGAAGGAAATTTTACACAAATTTTGTTTGTATTATCTATTGCTATAAAATATTTTAAAAAATCAAAGCACGTTTTAATTTTTAAAAAATTAATTTATAATTCTTTATTTTATGCAGGCCTATTAAGTGCTGAGAATAAAAAATCAGCAAAGTTTCTTACATGGTGGTTCCTTCCAAAAACGTTATGAAAATTATTTTTCGTTTGAAATAATTTTATTCGGTATTTATTCTGTGTGACTGCAATCTTGGGAATAGTCTTTAACATCAAGCAAATCTTTTTTATTTCAAATCTACAGAAATGTATTAATAAAGACCACTGTCAGGATAGTGCCCCCTATGATTCTTTATACGCTTAACATGCTAATTATTGGAAACTCAGCGTTGACTTTATTTTTATTACCTATCACTAGAGCCACGATTTTATGGCGAAAAGATTTTTGCAACATTTGGTTTCGATGCGTCATGTGCACACCTGCAGCTCTGCTACATCGTCTGTGGTTGGATGATTTTACTCTCACTTGCCTTGGCAAATTATAGACGTACATACTCACAATAATCTTATTCTGATTGGTGCAGTCAAATGAGAAACGTGTCTGAACATAGACACGCTGCCAATAACCTTGATACAGAATTACCGATGTGCACGTGAGTCATTGAAACAAAGTGGGGCAAAAATATTTTCGCGACAAAATCGTGGCCCTACCTATCACAAATCCTTGATAATTATGTGTAAATGGGATAATTTTGCAAATTTAATAGTTGCGCTTTTTTTTTGTAACGGGCACCAGAGTGTTTTGCAATGTTGCTAACCGTCCAGAAATTTTGTGAAGCTAGGTATACGCTATCATCAATTCTCGTCTCAATTCCTTGCTTAATTCTGAACATAAACTTCATTAGACATTTAATAATAGAATTCTGTTGCAAAACGTCTGTGTTATGTACACTCTATTTTCGTTTACTAACGAGTAACGGCACGTGAAGGAGAAAATGGGGTTGTGTTGGTTTAATAAATTGCATATAAAGTATTACGGTAGAGTTCCCAAAATCTGTTTTACATTCAAGATATATTTACAATGCTAAATAAGAGAAACCGTTTTGTATTATTTAGGTTTTTTTTTTCAAAGTCGTCTTGTATCCAGTACGAAATAAGAATATTATTTATATTCATGCGTACTACGCATGCGCGGTGGCTGAAACTGTACACTGCGCATATGCGTGCGAACATACACTACAATGAAAAATATGACGAGTCCCGTTTATCAAATTAAGTACGGAATTCGGTCTGGAAGCAGCGTAGTCGCGGTACACACTTGTTACGAATTAGTTACGGGATTCTATACTGAACCGGGCGTTAGCCGAAGACCGAGTTATGAAACTTTAAGCGGGTGTCGTACACCCACGCTGCAATGAGAAGACAATCAAAAAAACTATGAAGAAAACTTGTCGCGAGTGGTGTGCGGTCCTTACCTCCCTGATGGCGAAGGAATTACTTTCCAATAAAGGAGGAACGCCGGCATCTTCTGCAGCCCTTTTATCGCTTTACCCTCTCATTCCCTTCCTTCCTACTTCCGCCCCGCTTGTCGCCCGCACTTCTCTTATCCCCCTACTACCCCCTACCTTCCCTTCAAACCACCCGTCGCATCGATTGACTAGGTTATGAACACCGCCGACGCAGTCAATCAGGAACGCCAAGTTATGACCAGCGTGAAACCTGGCCCATCCTTTATAACCGCGTTGGTGGGTGGATTATAGAACCTGGGTAATCCTCATTCAGGAAAACCATTTCCAGCGTACAAACACCGAACTGCAACTATAAAATACATAAATTAAAGGTGGAATTACAATCATCCGTCGCATCCGTCAGTTGTCGTCCATTCCTTTCATTTGCTATGCTACCGATTTAAGAACAGAAAACTTCCGTGGAACGTAAAAATTCCCCTCAACTTTTTACTTATTTATTCGTTTTCATCCATGACTACTAATAAGTGCAACCGACGTTTTTCGTCAACAATAAATTTAGGGAACATAACATTTACGAATACATTTATGTACGTTTCAATTTTAGTAATTATTTGCAGAGAAAATAATTATGTTAGTATATTAATGTTTTCCGTACGCCGTAGCTTTCTCTATTGTAGTTTAAATTCATGAGTTTGCAGTACTACATAAAAAAATAAAACAAAACAAACCTCACAGCCATCTTATTAAAATTAAACCGTTGAAACGATCGCCGCCCTCTTTAAAAAAACTGTGCTTTCGAGGGCCGGACAGATTGAAAATGTAGAAGCCTCTAATTGGCTGAAGGTCACGTGACTGGTGGACGGACGGTAACTGACAGACGATTGTAACGCCAGCAAAAGACAAATTATGCAATCAGTTAGTCACTAGTATGGCCACGATTTTGTCGCGAAAATAATTTTGCTCCACTTTGTTTTGGTGTCTCGCGTGCACATCGACAACTGTGCTTCATAGTTATTGTCAGCGTGCCCATGTTCAGACATGTCTCTCATTTGACTGCTCACATCATAATATGGTTATTGTGACTCCGTACGTCTGTAATTTGCCAAGGCAAGTGAGAGTAAATTTATCCAATCACAGACGTTGTAGTAGAGCTGCAGATGTGCACGTAACGCATTGAAAACTAATGTTGCAAAATAATTTTCGCCATAAAATAATGGCTCTAGTTACTAGGTCTATATATTCAGTTCCAGCCAGGGTGATCCGGGCTCGATTCCCAGCGGGGACTGGTCATTGTATTATCGCATGTGGGAATCCTGCTGGTCGATGCCACTGATCGGCAGGTTTTCTCGAGGATCTCCAATTTTCTCCGTCCTTTCATTCCGGTGCTGCTTCACACTTACATAATGTCACCCCTCACTGGCGCAATCAGGGTAGGAGATATAGGGACATTCATTTTCCTCCTTCTCCCCTATACGCACACCAATTGCAATTAACATATTCAAAACTATCTGTAAGTATATATTAAGAGTTTCGCTAGGGTGTTTAGCGTTTGCCTGTTAGCCAAAGACCATCGCGTGGAGAATGTGATCACTCCTTCGCCCACGTGGGTCGGTGCTGGGATGACCCAAACATCTGAGTGACATCGTAAACAACGTTTGCTTTATATACACCACGATT
>PNEQ01005407.1:60156-93099 GCA_003012365.1 Medauroidea extradentata
ATATATATATATATATATATATATATATATATATATATATATATATATATATATATATATACAAATATATATATATAATGTATGAATTTGTGTGTGTGTGTGTATTCTAGGACGAAGTACTAAAAAGTAATAAATAATTAGAAATTTACAAAGAAAAAAAATAATGAATTTAAATAATGATTTAATTTACGATATTTTAAGGTGGGTAAATATTTAGCCAATGGAAAAAGTATCTGATTACCTTCACCTAAATATATCAGGGTATTCAAGCATGCACACAGAAAGTATTAATTTTTTTTTTAATTTATTCATTACGGAATTTTAGGGTCCTTCCTTTAGGACCCTGGAAAATTAAAAAAAAAAAAAAAAAAATAGCAAATAACTTTTTATTTGATTTGATTTGGCTTTTTAGAGGAACATTCTAACACACTTATTATTTGTAAAATTAAAATTAACTGTAACATTTAGGGCTTTGTCCTAGAACATCTATCTACTAATACCAAACAACACTCCTTAGAGATTTATTTCTCAGATGAGGACATTTGGATCACGTATTACAGTATAGAAAAAAATTAAGAGTATTTCTAACGCAATGTATGAAAGTTCAACAGCCTGGTAGCTGTACCCTCCCTTCAACTTTGATCACGCCAAGCGCATGCGTCGTCGAGGAGCGAGGTTTGTATACATTGTTGACGTGACCAGAGACGTCGTATGATCGATGCGTGTTCCACGCGTACGCCAAACATGTCGTGGAGACCAACCTGACAAAACTACCATAATTGATTTTAATCGTTAAGCTGTTCGGTCTGAATCGCAGCTTACTACCATATGTACTCATAAGAGATGCATCACCATGCAACCGCAAGTCCTTATTTACAGCTCTGTTTCAGTCATTACATGTTATTAATTTTTTTTTAATTCTGACAACAAACAGTTTACATCTGCGAATATACCGCACGTTCTATTTACTTTGTCGTACAGTACAGGTGTGGTGATGAGCTCAAATAGGTCTTACGCCATAATCACAATAGTGTGGTAAACGATGCGAATAAAATAAGTTGTCAACCAATCAGCATCGAGGCTTCTGTGTTTTCAACGCGACAAGGGTAGAAAATCGTATGCGTTAATTTTACGATAGATTTTTATTGGTTTATTCAAGAACGAAAGTTTTCGCAAACGTAGCCCAACTTTCCGAACCGTTGAAGGTACTGTGCTGCAAAATATTTTCTGCACCTAGGCTATCCTTTCTCTTTCGAAAAGTACTCCCAACCAGATATCTCCTTCCAATCCCCTGGGTGGCGATACACGGATATGGGGGGGGGGGGGGGGGGGGGGGGGGGGGGGGGAGCCAGGGGAGTACTTTTTGAAATTTTTCACACTGAAACGGCTGTAGAATGAAACGGTTTGAGATATCGACTTGAAATTTGATGTGGGTACTTTTCTCATCGATACCCCGTTTTTTTTTTTTTTTTTTTTTTTTTTTTTTTTTTTTTTTTTTTTTTTTTTTTTTTTTTTTTTTTTTTTTTTTTTTTTTTTTTTAGATTTTGGAATTTTTTGTTTTTAAGGAGTAGGGTCTATCCCTTTTTTTCGGGGTACTCCCAAATGTTTTTTTTTCAAAGGCCGGTTCGGCTTTTTGCTTTATTAGGAAGAACGGAAATGTTTAGCTGGTAAAAACGTTTTGTGACGAAAAAAATTTTTCCGATTTTGTCTAAGGGGGGTTCAAATTTGGTAGCATTAGCTTTTTATCCGCGAGACCTATGTAGCTGCGCTTTGAACTATATACTACTCTAACACGTTTGTATCCGTACTTATAGATTTTTCATTCAACTCGAAAAATAATTTTCATCGACCTGAAAAATCCCCTACGTTCAAAAACTCTATTTTAATTATTATTACATTTTTTTTAAATTATGCTTGTCGGTTTACAGAAGTGTACCATTTTTCATTCAGGTATCTCAAAAAGTTAGAAAATTTATGATTTTTTTTTTTTTTTTTTTTTAATTTTTAAGGAGGTCCAAATTTAAAAGCCTATAACTTTCGGACCGTTTGACCCACGACCCTGCCTTGAACTGTAGACTATTCTAACGCATTCCTAACACTCTTAACCAACCGTCACGTTACGTTAGGATCGAGGGGCGAACGCCCGAAGCGTTATCACACAACTGCCCGCAAGCACATCTTAACTTGCCCTCACAACGCGTTCCACCTTCTCGGTTTTTTACGCCAGTTTCGCGGACCCGTTACCTGGTTATTTAATTACTCAAAAACGAAAATTGTTTTCCAAACGTTGCCCGAATTCGAGGGCGCGCAACGCCGGAACCGTTAGAGGTACGATCCTGAAAAATATTGTCTGCACTTATTCTATCCTTCCGCTTTCGAACCCCTCATACGTTTCTATAGAATCTAAACGGTTTCAAATATTTACTTTATATGTAGTACAGTTATTTAATTCTTCAATACCTCGAAAAAAAGTTTTCAAATTTTTGAAAATTTGAAAATTAAGGGATACCACTTTTTTTCGAAGTGCTCCCAAATTTTTAGAAAGAGCGTCAAGAGATTAGAGGAAAATTATTTCTATGAAAAATGTGTTCCCAATTATGTTTCAGGGGGGACCAACTTTGGGGGTCTATACATTTTGAACCGTCTGACCTACGAGGTTCCGTTTTAAACAGCGAACTATTCTAACACATTTGTGTTCGTACTTAGCGATTTTTAATAAAAAAAAAAAAATCCTCCAAAAACTCGATTTTCGTTTTTTTTTTTTTTTTTTTGCTGCGTATGGTTTTACATAAGTTTACCAAATTTCGGCCGTCCTGATCCTCCCCACCTGTTAATGTAATACTTCCGAGCAGTAGACATGTCCAATTTTTACGTTGACATAATTCAAAAGAGCTAGTTCCTTAGTCTATGCCAGAATCACAATAGCGTGGTAGCAGACGCGAATAAAATAACTTGTCAACCAATCAGCGTAGAGATCTCTGTGTTGTCAGTGTGACAAGGCATAAAAACAGTATTTAATGTTTTGGCCAAATGTTGGTAATACTTGTGAGTTGGTAGTAAATTGCATTCACTTATTTTACGAAAGATTCTTGTTTGTTATTATTAGCAAATCATAAACTTTGAGTAAACGTGTGTTAATGTGACTTTATTTGCAAATTTGGGATTATCAGTGATATTTATTATGTATAGGCCCTAAGGAAAAATAACGTAAAAATTAAACAAAACTGTAAACATCTGTGGTTATTTTTATGTCACGTTTCTGTGAAAGCTAATTACAAGATCCCCACATAGAACTCGAATCAAGGGGATTGGTTAGACTGTTCACAAGAACATACTGTAATGTTTCGTAAGTAATAAATAAATTGAATTAAATGTAAAGGTTGTCATACTAGATATTAGTATGCGGTGGCGTGTGTGCGTAGCTGTGTGTGTAAGGCCTAAACAAGCCCATCATTGTATGTAGAATGCAGTATGCAGCTTAACGACGTAAGTAGCAACACTAACCGTAGCCCTTTTTGTCTTGAACATCACAAATGTTGTGTACGCTGTCTCGCAAAATACGTCGCAGACAGACTGTGAAGATGTTTTGCTCATTGTACGTCAAAAAAATTCTGTAAGATAATTTTTATGTAGGAGCAATCATTTAATATATAAAATGTAGAGTAACAATACGCCAAACAAACGGTCATTTTGTTAGTTTTTGGAAAATGGAATGGTTTTGTAACTTGAAAAATCATGCTATAAGCAAATTATTACTGTTCATTTTCCATAAATAGAAACATCGTGTCACAGGTTAAAGTCCCATAGTAAAAAGTCGACGACCAAGACACTGCACGCAGTTTTCGTACACCGCGCATAAAGGCGATACGGTTGTAGACGCACGAGCCAGTCTAGCCTTTATCGCCTTCCTGTTTCCGTACTTCAGACGCGGCATCTAGTGCCCGTTGTATAGCGATGTTAATAATTCCTTATAATACATTTTTTTTTTTTTTTTCAGAATTGTTGCAATGGATTCAAAGTTTTGGATTTGTAATTTCTATCTTTGTATCTTAAAAGCTTACAAATATTTTTTTTGTAATAATAAATACAATTCATCAGCGCATAATTACACCTTTAACTAAACGAACCTTTTTATCTAAGTAAGATCATTTTCAAGGTTCTTAAAATTCTTATATGTGACAGAATATACATAACTATTGCTGTTTGTATTAAAATTACACAATATATATATTATATGCATGAAGTCATATAAACATAACGTGTTACAACATATATTGCTGTTTGTATTAAAATTACATATTATATATATTATATGCATGAAGTCATATCAACATAACGTGTTACAACATATCTCATTCACCGGGTCAAGGTTAATTGTACTACATGTTACGAAGATAATCTAATTTCTTGTGTCCGAGTTTGACAAGAGACAATTTTCTGCCGATATGCGCTGGAGTATGAAACACGTCTAAGAACACATTAGAAACATTTCCTCTGTCAAAACAAAATGTTTACAGAATATGTTCCACTGCAAAGTAGCTTTTAAGCAATGTTATTTAGCTTGCGGTAAAGAAATACTGCCTTATAGCAAAATAAAAGTGGAAAACATATCAGTTTTGTGTCATGTTTTGTCTTAAAAAACTTTTCTTTGAAATTGTGTACGGTTTATCGAAGTTTTCAGGGATTGGCAATTTAATTTCGAGAAACAAAAACGAGTAATCGTTAAAAACTATATTTATCGTTTTTTTAGCGAAAGATCTTGCACATCTATCAAATATTTGAATTATGGTGTCATTATTGAACATTGTAGTTGTATATCTATTGTATAAAAATTTGCTTACAAAATACTAAATGTTAAATTATTATAATTACGTTTAGAGGTAGACTTAACTTATTTTCCATAGTAATATTGAAAATAAATTATTAGTCACAATAGATTCAATTGTTTCTTGAAGTCGTAAAACTGCCAGAAGAAATTTCTCTGGGGTCGAACAATTTGTCCGTCTTCAATTAGCCTATTATTTAATGTACGTCATTTTTAGATTGTAAATTATAATTAAATTACAATTTATTTTAGGATGCCGAAAAACGTAACTATGTCAGCGTTTTATTTTCAATTACTAATTTAAAAATTAATAGGTATCCTTATTACCCCAATTGTTTTATATTGCACTTTTTAACTTCCCTCACACTAAAACTTGACAACATATCACAAACTATTTTAATTAAAACACAAAATATTATTTTCAATTTCTTAAACGTCCGTAAGGTGGCCGCGTGGCCAGACTTTCCAGCAACGCAAAACTTTGTAAGATATAAGTGTATTCGAAAACAATGTCTACTTACGAATATCATTAAAAAAACGTTACATTTGTGTACAGCCATTTTAGAAACCTTGTTGACATTTTAAACATTTCTTCTCATGGCTAAAATTGTAGGTGTATTTGGAATTCCTTAATGTAAGTGCAGTCTCTTAACAAAAACATTGTCCCGTACATCACAAATATTGCACGGTACCACTGAAACGCGCAGTAGACGAGAATACTAAACGCCAGTATATCATGTTCGTAGAAGCTAGAATGTGTCGTGACTTGCCCTTAGTAAGTGCCGTCTGTACTTCTAGGCTTAGGACGCACAAGAAATACGTCCGCCCATGTGGCCAACTTAAGGCGACCGCCTGGTGAGGGGTATGTTTGTGTGTGACGGGAGCGACGCCGGCCGGCACAAGTATTGAGATATCGCCTCTACGGCCAAAGTCATCACAGCGCGCGAAATGTTCCTGCTGTAACGTTTTTACTGTGGGACACTCCATATTTAGTTCAGCAGTGGGTTACAATAATTATTTTGAACTAAAATTAATACATATATCAAAAATTCATTCTTACGGTTTTAATACTTACATATCATCAATTGTATCTTAATTTTTCTGTTGTAATACACCAATAGGATTTTTAGATTTTTGCCCCTGAAATACCACATATTTTGTGGTCGAAATAAGCCAAAATTAAGGAGAATATTTTTTTTTCTAGCAAAGAGTACGTTATTTAAAAAAACGCTCTGGCGAAATTGCGTTTCGTGTAACTGTAAACAGCCTCAAATTTTTTCGAAGCATTTCGTTAAAAAATATTTGAGTTACTTTCAATCGTTTGAATTAGGCCTCTAAATAAAAGACCATGGCCAGCGGCGCCCGTACAATTTCATTTAACTATTAAGAAACAACCGTCTGAAAAAGCAGTTTTTAACCGAGTTTGAGGGCTTTAAATTAATGCTTCCGATTTACGTGGTGTCTTAAAATTCATATTTACAAATATTCTGAAGTGTGATTCCTTTTCGTAGATAAGCATTGTGGACGCAAGTTTACTGGCCTCTGAGAAATAACGCAACTCCGAACACGCTGCACTCAGTCCGAGCGCCAGATACGTAACAGCCTTAATGGGGGAGTTAACCAAACTTCTAGTTGTTTTAATAATGTTATTATATGTGTACGATACATGGCTTGTTTTGTAGACGTATATTGTGGCTACGTTTTACAGTAATGAAAAATTTCTAGCGCTCATAGTTGTTGTATAGTTACATAGCATACTTCAAATTTGCATTAAAACGTTTTAGACAACAAGAAACGAAATAACAACAGTGACAGAAATAATTCACTCTGAAAAACTGTGTCGCGTACTATGTCAAGACACGTTAAAAAACACGGCTATGAAAATGTTCATATTAAAATAATAAAATTGCAGAAAGTTGGAAATTATTTTATTTCAATTTCAGAAATTCTTCAATAATACAAAAGTTTCAGTGCGAGTTTTATACATATCCAGATAAAGCTCATGACTTAGCTCTTTCTTCATTGTGAATTATTTCATTTACGTACATAAGATGGTTTTTGTTTCTTTTGTAGAACAGTTTTATGCAAACTTTGACAGCCAATTATACAAAAATAATGATAGCTAGAAAATTTTCATTATAGTGAAAAAAATTTATAATATGTGTTTATTAAACAAACCATACCTCGTACGAACATAACAATTATTAAAACAATAAAATTTTTGCAAGGAGACACCTTTTAAGGGCGTTCAGATGGGGGAAAATAATAATTTTATGTTTGTGTGAAACATTGTTAATTTTGTAGACGTTACCTGGCAGCATGTTTTCCTCTTACAAAAAAATTAACTCAACCACTTTTCCTATAATGGCACTTCAAAGTCAAAATTTGCACGTTTTATGTCTTAAAAAAGTTTTTATATTTAAAAATATTGATAAAAAGGCAAACAAATAAAAATTTCAGATTTTTTTTCCACCTACAAGAAATTTTTGTAAAATGTCAAGCAGTAGCCCGTTGCATGGAGTTTTACTGTGAATTTTTAAATTTATTTCAATTAGTTGTGTTTTTGCGGCTTACAAGAACTAAAAACATGCAAACTTTGTCTTTGAAGTGCCGTTATGGGGAAAACTGGTAATATTTTTTTGTGCAAGAGGAAAATGTACTCCCAAGTAACTACTTTTCGTACAAATATAAAAATTACGATTTTTCCCCACGTAAGGATGCCACCTACTACGCGCTTCAAGTGAATCGTAGTATGTTCGTAAATATGTTTCTTCTATGTAACTTTTTCACGTGGGCCCATTGTACCAACTTACGAAAAGAAAACACACTTCACACATGGACGGAACCTCATTGTTAAGACACAGTGCTACTTAAAAACACTAATTATGCGCTCCCCAACATGACTAAAAACGGCCTTCTTTGACTGCTGTACTTCAAAATGTAATTAATGGATGCACGTTAAGCCCAGATATAGACGTGCATTGAACTTTGCTGCAGACTTTCCACCGATAAAATTATATGGTCACCGCTTAGTGTCCCATAGTAAAAATATTTCGGCGGGAACCTTGCATGCTAGTACAGCGCTTGGCTTGTTGAGTCTATGAGGCACTTTATGAGCGCTACAAGGTCGCCCTTATATCTCGGGTCCACTGTGTTAAGCACTGGATCCTCCTTTTGATGGAAAGAGCCCTTCTTGCAGTCCAACTGGGCGGTCGCCTTGTATACAGTCTGATCAAGGCAAGTCGACGGTGGGGGTAGCCCAAGTGGGTTGACACCCCTGCAGACAGTTTCAGCGTAATAGGCAGTGCCTATGAAGCCCCATTGATGAGTAGTGGCATAGCCATCTTTAGTAGAAAGCTGCGGCCTTAGATCTGGCAACCCTGCCAGGAAGGGTTAATTTAACATTTATTTTGTCTCGCCAAAGGCAGTGGCTTCTCCTGATTTTCCGGTGTGTATAGCAGAATAACGAATCAAGTACAACAATTGCCTTTGGAGAGCTATAAGAAGTGTTAAAATAACCCTTCCTGGCAGGGTTGCCAGATCTATAGCCGCGACCTTCTAGAAAAGGCGCTATGGTAGTGGTGGAGGGACAAACAAGTTTTCCAAGTCTGGCTTGGTAATGCGTGTCGCTAGAGGCAAATTTGTTCCGTCTCTGAATTCCAACTTGTATGACTAGCAAATAAAGTTGTCACCCACATTACAAGGGCTGGTGGGGAGGTGGTGCGGAAAGCCGGGCAAGATTTCCCTGAAAACTTGTAACTTCTGAGCTTCTAATGCGTAGATGGTGGTGTCTTATCCTCTCTTCCGTTGCGGGGATGGTTTAGAAAGATGCCTGAGGTAGTAATGTTAAGTAACCTGCCGGGGTTATGTAGATTAGCTCAGTCACTCGACCAGATGTGCTCGATAACCAGGTCTTAGTCTGTGAAAGCCTGCTAGCGATTCAGGGTCATGTGACTTATAGGATACTCGGAAACAGTACTCAGGTCACAGGTTGAAGTGCCTCAAGCTGAAATTATGAATTCTACACGTTAACGTTGTAATTTAAGAGGAGTCCTCGATTGGCGCATGGACGGCGTAGCAGCGTGTCACGCGTATTATTTCCTACGTGAAACCGCTTAACTTATTTATATTATGTTCATATACGAAAAGAACACACACTTCAAACGATGCTTCTAGGTTTTCAAAAATTCATCACGCTTGTTAGAAATATGATTTTCGGCCCTATCAAAATGGCTAAACACGGTTTTTTTAGACTGTTGTAACTCCGAAAATATAACCTGAATTCGTAAAGTGCAAAGCGAGATGCATACGTTGGTCTTCACTTCATACCTTTCCAAAATAAAACGGTTTGGTCACCGCTTAAATTCCCTTAAGAAATTGACTACAAGGAAAACCTTGCACGCCAGTTTGGCGCGCTGCGAATAGAGGTGATATGCCTTATCGGCGTCGTAAGCATTTGATTTTTTGGGGGGACGTCACTGGTAGAGAAAGTGTACATATAACCTACGTAATGAAGGGGTGTGTAGGATTCCTCCACCGGGAAATTTTATATTTTAAGGTGCAAAATGCTGCTATTTAAAGAGTTTCTGCATCAAAATATTTAATATACAACTGAAGGAAATCTTAATCTAAATATCTAAAAAAACTACGAAATTTTTTTTTGGGGGGGGACGTGTCCCTTCCCCCCCCCCTCCGTTTACGACGCCCCTGTATGCATATATGCCTCTCGTCAAGCGTGAGACACTGGCTCTTATCTCTACTTTGTTCCCACGCAACAAAGGTGGAAATTCGACACCGGTGAAGACTCCTCTTACGGCGGACGTCTGGATGGACGTATTTTGCACGTTCGAGGTCTAGAAATGCAGAAACAGTAAGGACGACACAGCATCGCGTCTCACCCTAGCCTCTAGGCACTAGTTACAGAACTGGCATGTAGTCTTCTCGCCGATAACTAGCCTCTATGAGATATGCAGTAGCAACAATATCATTACATTACATAATATTAAAGTTAAATATGTATTGTACACTCCAATATATTTTAAGAGATACTGCACCAAGAGTATCGTGCATGAAAAGGACCGCAAAAACAACCATATTCGCCATTTGGTCCGCTAGAAAATAAGCGTTATGAATAGCGGTGAATCTAAATTGGGCACAAACACACACAATGCACGCTGAAAGCAAGTATTTAGAAGGTATCTGTAATGCTCGTTGAAAATTTTTCCGGTAATCTTGTAACTACTGAAGCACCGCACGCCGCTCGGCATGATGTGAAAATGTATAACTTTTTATTTGTTCAAAATAGTGTCAGTTTTTGTAAACGTTACTCATGACTACATTGTCATCCGATGGAACTATTTTTAAGGAGCATAATATTCCCATAACGGCATGTCAAAGTTAAAATTCGCACGGTTACAACATCATACCCGCAACGAAAACTTACAGACATATTAAACTAAAATAATTTACATCGAAATAATATGTCAAGGGCTACATGTTAATATTTATAATAGGGCCTATCATAAACATCATATATTAGTATTTGAAGTAAATGCCTGAAAGTAAACGATATTTTGTCTAAACTTTTTCGGACATTATTGATCCACATAGAAACTAGAACCATTTTATCTCGATTAAATATTTTGTTTGTAGCAAATAGTGGCGTCCCTCCTGATTAAAACGATTAACAAGTACATACCTATGCGAACTGTCAATTAGTTACGGTGTTGTAGGCGGTAACAAGTACAGATTCCCTTTTAGGATGCGACGAGCTGCCATGGCATTGTGTCGAGTTGTGCTATACGAGATGATAGTAGCGTGACCCTACTGTTCAACGGCCCTTTGGTGGCTGGTTAAGATATCTGGGCGTGAATCTTTATATGGCGCCTCGACGCGCACTGTCATATGTCGGTAGTATTTGTGAGATATGTAGCTGTTGCTTATAACGATTAAGAAATAACATTGTGGGCGTGACAATTTTAATGATTACTTGAACAACATTAATGTACCGCCTGTGGACTGCAAAAAAGGGGAGGAGATGCTTAGTGCGATGACAAGGCAGGGGGTGTTGCCCTCATCTGACGCCTCGTCGTCCTCTGGCGTCTTGGAGTGGAACATGTCCCACCGTGACGTCATGGTCGCCGCGTCACCATGGTTACGGCACAGTGTCGCCCCCACCCCATCCCCCGCTACTCAGGCAAACCCCCTGACGACGTAGGTCACCCTTCCAGCTCCAGCTTTAGCGGCGCGTGCCACATAAATTAACTGCTAAACATGTTAACTGATCTCCACGGGTCTTCAGGAACCCAGCAGAGGAAAAGAAAAATCCCCACCTAACAGTTCTTGCCGTCTTTACGCACAGGACTATTCGTCTTTGTCGAGATTACCCACACATCGTAAATATGTACCTTTTTTTGTGCGATGCAAGGCATTATGCGAGAAGAATTGGTATGACCACACTATAATAAAATTTTTTTGTCTGAGTATGATATTGGGAATTCCTTTTTTGCGGGGAACAAAACTGTCCTGTGAAGACTAGATAATATTTTTTATGAAAAGCATGGGGTGGTGATATACAATTTTATCATACAACAGTAGTGTGTCTCGTTTATGAACATGGATGTGAAGATATTAGTTGTATGGTCAATTGAAACATACAGGTGTTCATAAAAGAATACCCCAAATTTGAATGACAATATAACCAAAACCAAGCAACCCACAACCTTGGTTGACCAGTCGAACGAACCGTGGAAAAACAAGGTTTCTTTACCACGTCTTCATAAGTGTTCAGTGTGACTACAACGCACTGTTCGAACCATATCTACGCAATACAGGAACTCGTGCCACATTCTTGTCAGCACGTCCGATGTCACGGTTCGTTCAGGGGAAAAATATAAATAATTTCTTCTTGTGAACCATCTGAAGTAGGGCATACAAATTTATGTTCAACTGTATTTGCTAAAAAAATTATCAATCGACCATTCCTAATTATTTTAGTACAATTAAATTTAAAACGTATTTCTTAACTATAGTGTTAAATGAATCCTATTATGTTCAAGCACGTACCAATCGTAAACCAGCCTTTGGTTGAATTTGGCCATGAATAGACAAGTAAATAAATAAAGGTTGGATTGGTCACCCTTCTTCTCCCAGAAGACCAGACCTTATTCTCTGTGATATTTTTCTGAAGGGGTTAATAAAAAACCACATGTTGCCAGGTATCATTGGTGACCTCAAAACGAGAATATAACGGATGGCGTCCAAGCCGCAACACCGGGCCTTCTGACAGGAGTGTGGAACGAGTTCTCGTATCTCGTAGGTAGGGTACGAGCAGCGCGTGGCGGTCACATTCAACATTTTGTGAGGACGTGCTAAAGAAACTTCATTGTTTCACAGTTCACTTCACTGGCCAACCTAGGTTTTTGGTTGCCTGGTTTTAGCAATATATTTGGAGAAATATTTTATGATCACTCTATATATGCAAGATTTAGTAAAATTGTTTGGTAAACAATACATTTTCAAACTGTGATTTAACTACTGAACGAGGTTGAGAAGTTCTAAAACCTACACCTCGCATTCGAAACATCTCGGATTCTATTTCTCGCTACGATCATCCTGATGTAGGTTTTCCGGAATAACACGAAATCACTGCAGGAGAGAACTTGGATGGATCCTGCCTGCCTGATTCACTTTCTCTTTCTCCTTTGAGTAAGACCGTGGAGATGTTCTAGGGCACGTAAATAACCCAATAAATAAGAGTTGCTAGGCGACTAGTTCTATCAAGACTACATTACAAAGCATAGATAAATACCTATAAGCTCTCCCGGGAGGAATGGGCAATATTTTAGGACGTGATAGTACTGGCCATTGTGATCAAAAAAGTTAATATGACCACAGGGTCAATATGGGACGGTTGCCATGTTGATAAGCTCTAAAATTACTGTAATTGTATTAATTGCAGTTATGTTCCTACCTGCAGTGACAGGTCATGTCACATTCACAATCAAGGAGGGAATGCATTTCAATGGCAAAGTGTCTATAGTCTGTTCGAGATAAACAGAGCTCTTTGGAAGACTATCTTGTCTAGGATAATAATTTTAAAAATATTAATTGTGACCTCGAATGTTAACTTACGTAATAGATATAATCTATACAATTTGACTGTTAATTATGTTGATTTGTTTATGCTCAAATGTTACAGGATACAGTAAATCAACTGAAAGTGAAAAAAAGTAACTAGGATTTTAAAAGTGTAAAAGTGTTCTCTTTATCCCTAACGACCTCAGCTAACCTACTAATGTGGACTGTGAACTTCATCGTTGTTTAAGACATGACATGAAACAAAATGGTTGTGTTTTGTAATCTTGTTATTACAGCTGCGATAGTAAACATTAGTGTGTTATTCATTACGTATTAAAAATCCTAGTAACAGAAACGAATAACATAACAGCAAATAAAACAAGAACAGTTACTTTAGAACTTATCAGTGTTTACATTCAAATGGGGCCTCTTGACAACCATCCCGTATTGCCCCCATGTTCATGTGAACTTTTTTGATAACAATGGCCAGTACTATCACCTCCCAGAACATTGCTGTTTCTTTCAAGGACATCCTGTATAGTTTCTAAGCTTCTTAAGAATACTTGTTACCTCATGATTTGAATACATGTACAGCAGGCTTCATCACTTGTGTGTGATGGTAAACGTTTATAAACCGTTTTCCATAAAAAAAAAGTTGAAATTTCTTTTTACGTGTAGGCACAATTAGGCTTACCACAATACTTAACCGCTGACCCGGTGGCTGATATCTGAGCGCAGGATTCAAGACACGACAAACGGAGAACCTGCGTAGATGAATTTTCAGTCACATGAGAGCAGCGCACACTTAGCTTGAAGCTCATTTTGTTTGAATGGGTAATCAATGATTAAGAGTAGAACAATTATGTATAATGAAAATGCTTAGCAACAAATATTATACGTAATTTTATCTTAAATAATACAGTCGCATTAAATCACATTGAAAATATATTTATTCAATACATAATATTAATAAACATCGTAAAATAAAAAATTTCGTTTCATAATAAACGGCCGTAAAATATGTGTGAGTATATATATACACACACACATATACACACGAGCACACATTTTTTTGGTAATATCCCTAGCAAAATTACGACATATTCGACAATGCTAATATCAGAAACTAACAGCAAATGTTCGAAATGGCATTCTCTTACTTCTACACACACACACACACATCCACACGTCTATTCATGCAATGTCGCACTCTGTCAAATATTCCCACATCCGCCATAGAGAATATCAGTGAGGGCAACACCATACTTGCATACATAACATTATTCAATTATTTAACAACATTAATTTTACTAGTCATAGTTACCTCGCTGTTACATTGAACCAAACTTACATTGACAACTCTAACTCTAAAGATTTCCGGAACTATGTTTACATGGACTTTTTTTTCTTATTTTAATGTACGGATCCTTTTTTTGTAAAAGTGTTTCTGAAACATCTAAAACTATACATCAATAATTGAAAATATAAATAAGTAAATAATAAACCGGCATTATGCATTGAAGTAAAATACTCCGAAAATACATTTAAATGGTTCATGTTCGCAGAAGAAACTGGAAAAAAAAAAAAAAAAACCGTGGAATGTGTTTTTCGAAACAAGTGTACAATATAAAATCTCCGTATTGTGCTGCCTAGGCAGACTGTGTCTCTAAGGTTGTTCAAATGCTATAACACATGATTTAATATATTTATATTTATTGTATGGTTTTATGAAACAATAGCTTGAAAAAATGTATGATTTGAAACAATAACATTCAACATGTTTTTTTAACGGAAATTTGTTATTCTTAAACTAACACTTTGCTTCGTGTAACATTTATTAAGTATTTCACCGCAGTGCTATATGTATGTAATACTTTTTCTGATTCGTTGGTAACCTGTGTAAAGACTTTCACAAACTTCTTGAGTAAATCGGAGCAATTTCGCCAATTCGAAAATTTTATTTTTGTCATTTAGTGAATAAAATGTCCATGTTTACATGAATGGATGTAAATTATACACGTACTTCGCACCAGGTACATATTTCGTTGCCAAACAACCCAAATACTTAAACATGGAGCAGGTTAATATAAACCTGCAGGGCCGAAGTAACCGAAGTTTATGGTAACTATTTTCAAAGAGAACTATTTTCAGGTGATTCTTGTTGCAATGAAAAATATTTAACAGTATCGTTTTAAATAATTACGGAATTTTCTCTCAGTATTAGACTTGCGAACATACTGTGGCTTTAAGTTTGTTTGCAGCAAGTATTTATCTAACACATTGCGGTTTCAATAACCTAATACGTTTTCATAAAAATATAATTTTGAATTTCATTTTTGAAATTACATTTACCTGCTATCAGAAAAGTGAACATTTCTCTGATTACGTACAATATGTCTTACATAATTCGAACAATTAATTAAAATATAACAGGTTATGGATTTAATACAATTGTTATAAATGATTTTCAATTTAAATGTGTCTTTGTCATTAATTGTAACAATTTCTTATTTGTGTAGGAAGATTACACACACACACAGATATATATATGTATATATATAGTATATCAAACACGTGAAAACGTTGAAACTAATGTATAATATAAAATAACTTAATATGATTTAAATATTAGTCTGTGAGCAGCATATCACGCAATTACCTAATGAATGTTCTCAACCTGTTGTTCTCCAGCATGTTGCGTAGTAACGTCTTGTATATGAATGATAGTGACTTGTTATCTACACAGAAGTTTTTATAAACAAAAAATAAGCATGTTCCGCAAAACGATCTCATGGATGTGTTAGACATTATTTTTACCCTGCAGCCGTTTTTAGACTAAATATCGATTGAATTTGGCTGGTCAGTTAGTTGGCGTAAACTTGTTTAAATGCGTTTTTAACGCAAACTACCGTGTTTTAGTCCGTTAAAACGTTCTTACACTGTAAAAAACACAAATTTTGACAAAACTGTTTGACATTTTTTTACATCTCATCCCCTTCAGGTATAAAAATTATTTTCGCATTAGCTGTAAGGTACGTTGTCATTTAACTTACAAGTTAGCGAATCGCGTCTTCGGTGGGTTTCAAACCCTCGAACGTTTTGTTGGAGATAGATTGCTTCCCAAGGCGCCGGTGTCATTCATTACGACATAGAAATTTGCCGACACGTAACAAAAGAGGACAAAAATTAAGGGGATTTTTTTAAACGCGACTCATCAAAGAAGTTCACATTCGACCATTAACCAGTAATAGTCACACCTACGTAGTTTCAACGCATTTTTTCACTTCTGCGTTTATGTCTATCCCACGCCACTGTTTCAAGAATACAACTAATCGCCATATCTTATAATGCCGCGTTAAACATGCATAAATAATAGTCGTTGTGTTGACGTCCCTTGGATGATGAGCGTTCGTTCAGACATCTACATTAGCAACACGCTCTCGGTTTGTTGTCCTACAATATGAAAACACTTTCTGTACCACAAACAAAAAATGTTTGTTGCTGCGAAGAACATTTTTATTTAAATGCCTGCTAATTTTAACTAACAGCAAAGAAAATTTGCGTTTAATGATTAGAGTAATGGTAACAAAACTTGTGTTACTATTTAAATAGTTTAACAGAAATCTTTTTGGTGAAGTTCACTGTGGTATTTTCATCATACGATTCATGTTAAAAAAATTTGTATCTTTGCTAAAAAGACACTGATACTATTTTCAAAGAAAATTTTTTAACTTTTTAACACCAAACCTAAACTAAAAATGCTCTGCTGCACAAGAGCTATGGATTTTAGCTTGCGAATTATTGTGTAACTTGTACATAATTGCCATCATACGGCCTGCAGAAAACTTTCAATCCTATACACAGACGTTTATTGGCTGGAATGAAAGGACATGCAAAAAAGTAAACGTTTGAGCAGCAAAATTTTTCAAATATTTAAAAATTCTCAGTGGTATAGTGGTTAGAACATTAAGCTATTGGGGATTTTATAATGGATTTAGAGTGTGTGTGTATAAATATACATTATATGCTGATAAACTCGTTTAATTTGACGAAATATTTTCTTAATTTTATAATGTTTTTCCCTTACTGTCTTTGAATATTCCTTTCGGTTTTTTTTTTGCAATTAAAAATTTAATCAACAATAAGTAGACTTAAGAAGTAAGCAGTGGAGTCTAAAAAAATGACGCGTACACGACAGCGAGTTTACTGCCAATGTACAGCCAATGGGAACACACTTTCTATAATTTTATTTTGGGATGTAGTGATCTTACTTGAGGCTGTGATAAAAAAAAAATTGTTTATTTTTGAGGAAATAAAAATGTTGAAGCATTTTAACAACTCTCAATTAGTAGTTCCATTAACTTGAATTACGTGGCAAATTATTAATATTGTTATTATTATTGTATTTCTCCCTTTTAAAAAATACCCTAACTTGTTTGTTTGTATTAGGTGAATTACGAATGACATCATGGAAGTACTGATCTTTTATGTGATTAGTTATACACACAATTTCCACTGCCGAGCTTAAGTAGTAACCAGTAACAGTTGAATTGTGTATGCTTCGATTTAATTCAGTGTAATGTATAATTCAATTGCTCGTAGTCTTAAAGCTTAAGTTTCTGATTGCATAACCCCTTAACTTGAAAGTATTATTTCCGTACATTCCTCACATAACTTTTTAGATTGTAATATTTCCCTTACTTACTTGTGCCGTTTTGCGACACACATGTCCGTTATCTCTTTCCCTTACATGTAATTGAAATTTGCATCTCTTACCTGATTTTTTTCGTGTACAGTCGTGCGATAAAACAGTTGTCTCTTGCACTGTGAACAAGAGACGGCAATATATAAGGAACAAAAAACAAGGGTTCGCTCTGCGACCTTACACGAGCTTTGCCAGAGAACTGTATGTGACCAATACCGTGTGATGTGACTGATCGCGTTGCTCGTTACGTTGGTACGTGACCAACTGCCATCTTAGGAACAGTGCTGCCAACCTCCTCGTTCTCCGAAGGCCGTTTAACAGGCTGGTAAGAGTGTCTTAGTGTCGATTGCAGCGTGAAGTGAGGGAAATCTTGAGGCAAAGGTGACACTAAGGCGAACTAGAGTAAAAACTGAGCATTTTTCGTTTGAATTGCAGAGTCAGGAAAATGAAATATCTCATTTGAGGTGGAGTTTTGCCACAATATTTGCGAGAAAAATAATTTATATCATGCATCGACTTACGAATTTAGTTAAAATGAATATTATTTTTCATTTAGTATGCACAAAACTTAAATAATGGCGATATGGTAATTTATATTTAGTGTTTCGCCTACTGTATAGCTGAAAAAAATGCGAAATAAAAAATGTTAAAAAATACGTCGATTTTGTTTATAAAATACTATCGTAACCATTTTGCTTGAGAACAAAGGTGACTTTAAAATACAACGTTGCTTTAATGTAAAATGTACAAGGAATACAAATTATGTTGTAGATGCCAGTTCAGTATTTCATTTGCACCATGGTTATGTTCCTCCTTTAAAATATTACCAATAAATTCAAAATAAGACTATTACTTCCCCCCATGTGACATTCTAATCTTTACTTACTGCCGCCATGACTGATTTGCAGCTTGAGAAAATTTTGAGGAATGTCTGAAGACACCTTAAGAAATTCTCAGTTTTTCCTCAGATTTCAATAACTTTTCATCTCTGCAATGAAAATTTTTCACAGTTTACTCTTGAAAGGCGGTGAGACACAATTAAAGTTTTGGTGGAAGATTGCATGTAAGCTGGCATGGCCGTTGGAATAGATGTGCCTGTTAACGATTTTATAAAGGATTTTTTATTGGATCGCATGCAATATTTTAAGGACAGGCTGTCTTATTTATCATAATTATACATATTAATTTTATTATTTGGTTATTAAAATATATGAAAAACGGTCTAACGGATATATAAAAACATTAAGAGACAATTACTATAATTAGCTAGTAACCTATTAATAATTTATATAAGATGTTATTTTGATAATTTACCTCGTCTAAAATTAATATGTCACCCTAGCATTCGCTTGGGGATTATCTCAAGAAACTGAAATTAGGATTTCTGAACCTGGATTCGAACCCGTGTTATCGCGAATGCAAATGCTAAACTTATGACTACTGCTACTCCTAGCCCGGTGTGTAAAACATAATATCGAGTAAATTTGACATATTATATTCATCAGCACGAAAAAATAGTGGATTTGTAGCAAAACCTATAACATTTTACAATTATTTCTATCGTTAAGCACTGCAACTTTTTGAGACAATAAACAAGGAAAAGTCATCGAGTCTGTTGGAATTTCGGTGTTATATACCACGGGGAACGTGAAAAATTCCCCCTGCTATGCCTTCGTTACCCAATTTCTCTTAACATTCTTCATCACAAGGGCCAACTGGTACACTGAGAGAAAGAATTGTTTCATTATAGTAAATATATTTGCCTGGGTCATGTTTGCTTCAGCTAAACAATATTTTGTTGGTAAGACCAAGCTTGGAGTCCTCCAAACTAATTTAATTATTTCCCTCGACCAAATGATTCATTTAAACGTACTTTGTTTGGGCCAAACATATATTTTGTTACTACAGGACGTCGAATAAATATTTTGTGTAAACAAATAACTCGTTACAACTTGTCAACAAAATAATATTGTTAGATATAAGTGATGTGCTTTGAACTAACAATTTTTTTCAATGAACTAAATGATTTTGTTGGCGAAACTGTATACATTTGGTTGACTTGTGGAAGGTGGCAGTCTGGCGTGCGTGAGCGATAAGGTGGCGAACAGTATACCTCGACTTTCAAAATATAAGCTAGTGCGACAAGTAGGGCGTCTAAACTCTTAATCAGCATAATTAAAGGAACTTAATTTTACTTATAACAGTTTCAAAGTGGCTAGTTCGATTAATCACAGAATTGAAAATGTAATATTATTTGACGTCGATTACCTTCTCGCAGACGGAAAACTAACATGTTTGAAAATACAGCAGTGCAATTGTAAAAAAATTATATTCCTATACAAATAACAAACTCATTGTCACCGAAGCACTCGTAGCTGAGTTGGGGTCCGGCCACTTGGCTCAGTGGCTAGCACTCCTGGCTGCTGAGGCAAGGGTCCCGGGTTCGATTCCCGGCCGGGGAGGTGACATTTACAACCTCTTCCTCGGGTTCAGGACTGGGTGTTTGTGTTCGTCTTGTCTGTGTGCCAGAAGACAACTTCCAATTACAAGGACAACTACACGATACAAAATTACTGGGGAATGCATTAATTAACCAAATTAAAAAGGGATGGGGGTGTTTGGTGCAGTGGCGAGGCGTTGGCCTTGCCATTGTTCCAAACATTTTATAAAAAAAAAGTTGGTTAGGTCGTGAACAGAAAGCATCAAGCCAAGGGTTATTGGATCAGATCCCATCGTCAACTTGCTTTTTTTTTAATTTCCGAAATTTTTTATGTTTATAAAAAATATTTTTTTTAATTATTAAAATATTGCACGTGCATTTAATATGTCCAACGGAATTTTTTTTATCACCAGCTAATTATTTTGTACTGTTAACAAAATACAGCCATTTGCCTCAAACAAATCGAGGGAACAAAATAATTTTGTACAAGCAAACAAATATCTAATTGCCCCTATACAAACATATGATTTGGTTTATTCAAACAAATTTTGTTTGCACCAACAATTTTTTTTCTCAGTGTAGACTGTCATGGTAACCGAGGATACAGAGGTTCCCACAGCTAGAGGTCATATGTTCAGTGTAGTATAAAGACTGATACACCATGCAAGTTGTCACTTAGAACTACACCCTAAACCTGAATCAGTGATTACAATCAGCGTAATGTAAATCACTGAAGTTCCAGTTAACAGACGAACATGTAGAATTCACAGAAAATCAGTTAACATGCATGTGAAATTCACTTATAATAAATGTGAATCACGTTTAAATCAGTAGCATTTAGTCACAGCACCGTTTCATTTATTTCAACTGCTGATTTTTTGGCCGTAACGACTGGAATTTCAAGTGGTTCAGTTCTCACTGATTCATGCTTACATTGTGAACGAGAGCTGCTATTGGAAACGTGCTGAAATAAAGTAAACGTAAACGTATAACCATAACATAGGTGAAATGCATATAAGTAGACCGGGAAATGTGCTTTGTAATAAGTTTCTAGTGTTAAGAGTGGTGTTAGTTGTTCTTCATAACCAACTGAAATCAAAGCACGCCACGCAACTAAATAAAATCAATCAAAAGACTAAATAAAATTTCCTAACTGTCCACGATAGTTATAATCAGTTGAAGTGAAATACAGACAAAATTTTCACTGCTTAAGAGGGAGGTTTTCAGCGATGGGAGTGAAGGTTGTAATTAAAAGGTGATAATGCACCGGCACCGGAATGGAGAGCTGTTAGAAAATTAATATCCCCGAGAAAACTCGCTGACCGACAGCATCGTCCGGCATGATTCCCCTTTGCGAAAATCCGGTTCTGTTCCGCTGGGACCTGAGCCCAGATCGCCTTTGTGGAAAACGAACGGTTTAGCCTCTGTATTAACCGCGACTACCTGTAACCGGTACGGGGCCGCGGTGGCCGAATGGTCAGACCATTCGCCTCCAACCAAGGTGATCCGGGTTCGATTCCCGGTGGGGTCGGTCCCAGGATTTTCGCATGTGGGAATCATGCCGGACGATGCTGTTGGTAGGCGGGTTTTTTCGGGGATCTCCCGTTTCCCCCCGCCCTTTCATTCATGGTGCTGCTCCACGCTCACCTCATGTCATCCCTCACCAGCACTAAAGACCTCGACGTTGAGCGCTGACCAAAATATCTCACTCACTGTAACCGGTAGATGATAATGTAAGTGGGATTTACGTCTTGTCTACAGCGAGGTCATTAGAGACGGCGATACACAACTTAGTACAATGACAGGAGCTGGGAGAGGAGTCAGCCACGTCTTTTGTAGAGGAACCATCCCAACATTCGCCTGGAGCGATTTCAGGAAACCATGGGAAACCGAAACCGGAGAACAAACCCAGGTCCTCACGAATGCGAGTCCATAGTATTACTGCTGCGCTACTTCGCTCGGTTTGTAATCGCTAGAGCCCACAATGTGGCGATTCAGGGCATCTCTCTTCGAGTAGGATTTCTTAACCATCAGTATTTCCGGAAATTACTACGTAATAAAATATTATCTTATATAACTATGAGAGTTATTTAATTGCGTTTGTATATACAGGATGGAATGGAAATACAGGAAAAAAACTCGCAAGTATAGACAGCCGACCTAAATCAAGAACTATGTAAATGTAAATACATGTTGTGGCCCTTGTGTCAAGTGAAGGTGTGTATACAATATAATTCCTGTAATTTCCAGCGAATTCGAAGAATAAAAACATTTGTTTGTACAGCATTCCGCGTATTTTAATATTAAAGACGTACCTGCTGCACCCCTGCGTAGTAGCCCTGCTCCTTTCTGACTATGTGAGCTGCGTATCACTCGATATTATGGTTGCAAAGTGCTAATGTATCCCAGCAGTACGTCAACACGTACGTACTACTTGGGTTATCTCCCTGTTGACATTATCCCACTTGGAATGCTAGTAACGTAGAGTATTTGCATCGCAGTAACGGCTTGTCTGAGCGTGTTCGACAAGTGAGACTTTTTTGTTCTTTGTGTCATTCCGATTCTTAATTCACTAAAATGCGTGGTTACAGGCGTAAGGGTACACAAAAATATGCTTCACGAAGGTGGCAACTTCACTTTTACAATGCATGATAACGGATAGTGGTCACACTTTGCTCCCTGCATACGTATCGTTGTGCATTTGAATTGAATCTCAAAGGACAACGTTTCATTCATAGCAGATATATTTTTTTGTCAATTCACATGTTCAACAACGCAATAATAAATGGGAGGATGCTATATTCATTGGTCTTCATTTAGTTCTGAATATGTACTCGCTAGCTGTTCTGCCGTTTGCGGTCCACCCCGTGTGAGTGTGTTTATGTCTGTATATGAGAGTACATATGTGTGTATATAATATATATTTGTGTGTGTGGTGTTCCTTCGAACTACAAGTACAAACACTGTGATGTGATTTCCAATCCAAAAAGTAATAAAAATAAACTTTTACGAACAATGCCGTACAGTTACTCATAAGGGAGATATCCACCCTTGAAAATCGGCATTCAAATGGCTTAAAATGAAAACATTAAACGTACTGGAGATTAAAGTAAAGTTCTGTGAATGATGATGTTACGATACGTAAACGTTAAGCTTCTGTACAATATTGTGGAGTACTAACAAGCCCTGCACCGAGAGAAAAAAGATTGCGGCATATTTTTATCCCTCCAAGGTGTGTGTAAACCTTGGGAATTTTCATTGTTTTCAAAGAATTAGTACTCATACTGAATTCACAATACACGTCAACTTCATTGAACATTCAATGTAAACTATTTCTGCGAGGACAAAAGTCAGGGTGCACTTGGTTGCCTGCCAAACACACAACCCTCGTTACAAGGCAGGTTGTACAACTTGAGGTTTACGTAAAGTAACAACATCATTAATAGGTTTGTTTTCTTTAATCCCCAGTAGTTTTTATTATTTTCAGTTAAAACCATTTCAAATGTAGATTTTTTTTAAAATGTGGATTTCTTCCTCTGTATGACATTGTTCGTATTATGTATTTATCACTTTTCAGATAGGTCACCTAATAGTGTTTGTGGCTGTAGTTTAAGAACACACACGCATATATATATATATATATATATATATATATATATATATATATATATATATATATATATATATATACAGTATAGCATGTAATTTAGAATTTGTAAAATTTAAATGTTTATAGGTTTAACTTTAATTTTTGTCTACAACAAATATTTTATCGTCGCGTATTTTCTTCTTTGGTCCCGGTTATCTGATTTTTAAGTATGCTGGAATAATTTTATAATTAATAGTCCCTTACTATTTCTTTTGCGGTCCCTGACAATCAACATAACACACACGCTCGAACGTCACAAAATAACTGAAAATGTTTGAAGGTTCGCCATCAAAGTGGCTCTCATATACTTCATTTTCTAGAAGACGAACTCGTTCGTTGATATCTGTACGGCCATCTTTAATTACAGTATTTTCCCCGCAGCAAGCACTCTTGAATGCACATCAACATTTTTCACATTTCATATGCTAAATATCTGTCTGCTACATGAACATCGTGTTACATGATATTACTTCTATATTATCTTACGTTTGTTGGAAGATAAGAAATAAAACAATTTTTGTTATGTTAAAGAAATGTTCAAATATTACGGAAGTAATTTATTATCTAGAAATGTAAAATTGTCTAGTTGACCGACATTTACGTCATTAAATGTCAACAATGTTGATGTGCCTTCAGGAATTCTTGTAGTGGGGAAGAAACTGTAAATTAAAGATGGCAGTGAACCACTCTCTTTACAGCCTAAGTTATATAACATAGGCAAGGGTATATGCGGTTCGGGATAAAGTAAAAAAAAAAAAAAAAAAGAGCCCTTCTTAAGTTATACTTTCAGCCTGTTCGTATCTTTCCACGCGTAACAGTTAACAACGGTAAATGTCTAACCTCTGGACACGTCGATGTTTGCTTGTGCGAATAAGATAAATTGTGCAGTCAGTCGGATTCTATATGGGTCGATAATAAAAGTTTATTAATTACATAAAATACAGTTATTTCGATTTCGGTTGCTTTTGTTTCAGAATTGTTGTTTTTAGATAGGAAAATACATTGATCTATATTGCGTAATTTTACTGCTAACCATACAAGTACTAAGGCAACTATTGTTAATGTTGAATTATATGCAGTAACGAGTAGTGATATTTTTCAACGGTCAAATTTTTAGTGTTCACTTTATCCCGAACGGCCTATACTAAAGATGTTTCCTATCTTGTAATACGACACTGAGTTATCATAGGCTACAGTTACGTGACACATCTTTATATCGTCCTCTTTATTCTCAACACATTCTCCTTACCTTTAACTCCTCATACATCCTTCTTCACCCTTACTCATTCCGAGTAACAAAACTTTTCCTCCGGTTTGTCTTGTAATAATTTATCTTCATAAATAAAATTTCTCTCTGTTGGTACTAGTCTATCGCTTCATTACCTAACATTAAAACAAATTACGAATTCTCTTATAAGAACTAAGCATCGTTTGATTCACATTGGTTAGGAATAGCATTCTAGGAACGTTACATACGTGTATACCCAAGTCATACCCAAGTCAGGTTTTCCATGTGTCAGTAAAGATTAATTTAACGCTACCAAAGACTGCACGAACTGAATATATTTGTGGTTCTCTTTAGGTATAAATATCTTGCCGCAGAATGTTTAAATCGGTATGTGCGTGTCCAATGCTCCTTTACCTTTAATGTTTCGCCAGAAAATGATATGATTACCGCGAAATGTCTCATAGAGTGTGAGTTATCTGTGAGAAAATTTCACGTTGAATCAGTGACTTGCGTCTAGGGGCTAAAGTGAAGCCTCGGACGCCCAAAATACGTTCATCTAGACAACCACCTTAAGTCGGCCGCCTACCTCACATTGTGTTAGTAAACAGGGTTTTTCTATGGAACATTTCCACGTGTGCCCATTGTGACAACGTACGAAAAGAAAACACACTTCAGACAAGGTTGGAACCTTACTGTTAAGACACTACGCTCATTAAAAACACTATTTCTAAGCCCACCAACACGACTAAAAACGGCCTTTTCAAACTACCGTACTTAAAAATGTATGTGAAACTCAGATTGCGATGTGTACATAACTTTGCTACAGACTTTCCACCAATAAAATTATGTGGTCACGGCTTAGTGTCCCATAGTAAAAACGATTCATGTGCGGCATTTGAAGAGCGTTTCAAGGTCTGAACCTCTAACGCGCAGGTAGGTAACACCCTTAATGGCAAAGTTTTTTTTAATTTTGTATTTAGCGAAATGTTATTTAAAAGTACTTTATCCGTGTAGCACTTCTGTCCTGGACCATTCTGTAGAGCGAGTTTTCTTTTCATTGTAGTCGTAGTAGAAGTTGTAAGAGCAAAGACTTAGGTTATGTTGGGCTGGGAGCAGTGTAGGAGCCACACGACGAGGCTGAGTGTCTGTCATTAGCGCGGCCACTCGTCGCTCCAGGGCCTAATTGGCTCTCCTCCAGCCAGTATTCTCTTCCAGGCTTCTGTTCCAGTCCTGACACAGGCCCGGAGGAACACGATCCTTACCGGCGATATCCGAAGTCTAGCTTCTATCATACAGCATGTTTACACCGACACACGAAACTGCAGTTTCCGAAACTTCACTTTGTAAACTGATGTTTCAAGGAAGTGTTTATACCATACGTGAAATGTCACTTAGGGGAAGTTCAGTTTGAGTGGGTCGGAAACAACTGCCGTAGTCAAAATAACTGAAGACTTATTCAGATTTGAACTATAAAGTTAACAGAAGACAATACGGAAACGGATAGAGTATTAGAGAAAACACACACATTTACCTATATTCCAGTGGACAATTAAGCACATAGCGAGCGTATTCGCATTTGTGAAATTTAAGTTGCTACTAATTTCTCAACACAAACGCACCCAACTTATTAACACCCAAATTTGTTTATTAATACCACAGCTTGTCATAGTATTTTTAAACATTTCACTTTGATTTTCCAACACAATACAATATATTTCAACAAAATGCGATAGTACTTAGTTTCTGCGTCCGAAATTGAGGTGAACCTCAGATTAGTCGTTTACGCCGTATATCACGAAACTTAGCTTTCGTCATGAAACTTGAATTACAATCTCAGGTTTCCCTCGGCAACGAAACATCACTTTCGCGTTTTTTATACCACACTAAAACAGCAGTTTCCGATACACAGGTGTCCGAAACTACAATTTCGTGTGTCGGTGTAATCCTACTGCTAGTCTCAATGGTCGAAGTCAGTTTTATGTGACAACTTTCTAATCAAGAAACACATTACAGAAGCTTCGCTATATACCTTGACTGTGGATTCCTTTGATAAAGGCCTTTACACAATTCATATTTGACTATACGTTTCCGTTACCGTAAATCATAGTTGCTGTGACCGAGTGGGGTAACTGCCCACTCAAGATTGTGGTATTTATGCGGTTTAGTGAAGAAAGTATTAACCAGTTACTATATGGAACAAAGGAAAATTTTTTTAACGCACTGATCCAATGATCTATTTATTTATAAGAGGAATCAAAATCTAATATTTCATATGGTCAAAATAACCACGGCTTTTGGTACTTTAAGCATTTCGTCAATACACACTAAAAACTTAAAGTTAAAGTAATGCCAGTTAAAAAACCACTGAGAACTATTTTTTTTGGAATGGATATTTTAATTACTTTATATTTGCTATAAAAACTACTTCTTAACTAAATAATTTGAAAATAATCCCTGATTGTTACAAAATTTACCATATAATTATGTACTACGAAATTTTGCAGATTAAAAGCAACGCCATCTATTGGCACACGTTACAGTCCACGTACGAATACTTCAATAACGCCTTTACAAATGTTTCATTATTTTTAAGACGTGCCTGTTTCATTTTCATGTAATGTCTTTTACCGCCCTGTCATTCCGGCGCTGTTCCAAACTCACCTCATGTCACACCGTTTGCAGTGCTGAAGACCTCGATGTTCAGCGCTGACAAAAATATCTTATTTCAATTTTCTTTTTTGTAAACCTGCCCTACTCTGTGATTATAAGTCTTCGAACTTTAATACAAAAAATATGTTGAACATTTCAATAAAATTGTGATCATATGTGTGATACATTGGTCACTTATTGCCGAAACTACAAATCCCTTCTCTCTGTTGGTAACATAGTGAACGGGGTATTCAGTGCCTTCCATATTTTTCGAAGTCTACAAAGTGTTTTATCACTATATTATGGTTAGATATGGTGAACAATCGCGAGAATGTTTTCTGCCGGAGTATTTGGCATATCAGTTTTCGCGAAAATATTTTTGCCCCACTTTGTTTCAGTGTCTTACGTGCACACCTGCAGCTTAACTTCATGGCTATTGACAGAGTGTTTTTGTGCAGAGTCGTTATTCATTTGACTGTGCCAATCAGTACACGGATAACTGTCACACATCACGTCTGTGGTTTGCTGGTTTAACCTCCACACGCTGGGTGTTACGGCATCCAATCACTGACCACAGAGCAGAGATGCAGGTGCGCACGTAAGGCACTGAAACAAAGTGCTGCAAAATTCTTTTCGCGAAAATTACCGGGCTCTACATATCAGTGTAGCGTCCTGCGTCATGTATTATTGGCCGGCGGTTATGTAGCACAGTCTAGTTGTTTACAGACGAATCACAGACGTCCAGTAGTAGTGCACCAGAGTTATCATTGGCCCAGTCAAATAGGGACTCGTCAGTAACGAAATTAAACTGTCAGAAATTATTACAATACTTTTAAGCCTAGCAAACAGTCAACTTTTCCCGCGATAAATCACCTTTAACTATGATATATTACGATATATGGTCGGTTTATCCTAAATAATTCCAGGTAAATGTGTGCTGTATACATGAGTACTGAATAAGATGAAAAAAATGTATGCTGGGCACCGCTACTTAATAAATAAAAATAATCAAAGATTGTGGGAAGTATTATTAATTTCCCAGTGTGGTATAGTGCCTATAAGACTATGTATGGCTCCGAGCACAAACGCACCGTGATTGATGTTGAAATGGTTTATACGTGATTTAGCTAGTTGTCAACTGAAAGCATTGACTGATTACCGGCGGATAGCTACGCTGAGAGACCCATAAATACACTATACACAAATGAGCAACAGTTCTGCAAGAAATGATGCAGCAAACTTTCCAACAATAAAATGACTTGGTCGTTGTTTAATGTTCCATAGTTCCATATCTGGTCGGTGTTGAATTTTTTGTTGTTCCATGATGCACAGTGTGGCAACACTGCACATCTGTAAACAAACGAAATTTTACCGCTGTTAACTATCAAGGAGAAAGTCTTACATATATATTTTTTTAGATAGCTACGTAAACATCAATCTGACGAAAATAACACGTCAATATCTCGACTAGTAAGATAAATGTAATGGGCTAATCAAAAAGGTAACCTTATTGTCAACCATTTAGAGGTGAAATGTGTAAAATCGCTCTCAAAACGTTACATTATTATCTAAAAATCTGTACATATGTATATATATCATACCGTTAAAATAATGACGCATCTTGTTCACCAGCCACGGTGAAACATTCTTATAATTTCGTGTTGCGACTCCTTCGCACTGTAGTAACAGCCAGACTGTCGTAACTGGAATAAGGGAAACGTGTTCTTAGTTAACGAATGCCGAAGATTTGCTCTTCCTTCGGACAACTATCAACGAAAAATAATGTTGCAATGAAACAACTGGACAATGCGTCAATTGTAAAGTATCAGTAAAACATGCTATGAGTAAATCAGATTTTAAACAGTCTTACAAAAATAATTTAGTCCTATAAAGTCACTATTTGTAACAAGAGAATATAGGGCTAAACTATTTTCATAACAGATTCCTAGATGAAGAATGTTTAATACACGTATAACAATTGGCACATAGTCTAGTTATTGATAACACTGTTAAATTCTGCGTCTATAACAACGCATGTGAATAATAAATAGTTAATTGTATTTAGTATGTGTAGAAAAGTTACAACACACTCAGAACGCCGGCTCGTTAAGACGATTTTATGCGATATAATAGGTGAAGAAGATAATGAAAATTAATCTTTTACAGTATGACTACAGACGTGAGGAATTCGCGTTTTGATTTGAACACAGTCTAGGGCTTAAACAACTGCAGACTGGTGTCAACTTCGCAATTGGCTCTTGCCTTAGTTGATACCTTTGTCGCACTTGAACGCCCTTAACTCTCACGAGTCGTGGGGTTCTATCCGCAAGTCATAGACGTGTGGTGTTGCAGTAACGTTACTGTGTTTGACTCAGTGAAATTATAGTAGAATCTTCATGAAGGCACGCTGTCCAGTAACCACGAAGCAGAACTGCCGGTGTGCACACGAGGCACTGAAACAAAGTGGGGCAAAACTCTTTTCACCAAAACTCCTGTCCCTACGTATAAGCCGATGGATATTCTACTTTTGGCCAGTGCAAGTATCAAACTGACAAGTCTAGTCTGCTTCCAGATGAACACGCGAAATACATAGAGATGATGATTTATCGCGGGAAAACTTGACTGTTTGCTGAGTTTCAAAATACGTTCAGCTTATAAAAGATTACTGGCTTTCACTTGTGCATGAAGCTGTTACCTTATTTGACTGAGCCAACAAGAATCCCGCTGTTGTAATACTTGATGTATGTTATTGGTCTGCAGACAGCTACGGAGTGTCAAGTGTATATTACCCAGTCATATATGTTGCAAGAAACTACAGTGTTTTCAAGGGTATGCTGGCACGGAAAATTTTCGCGATACACCATCACTAGAGACACTGGAAAATCGCGGGAATAGTTGACTGTTTGCTAGGCTCCAACGTGATGTACATAACACTGAATGTTTTGTATCGACATTGGCTTTCGTTTATTTGTAGCATTTTTTCTCTTTACAACAGGCCCAGTTAGAACTGTACAGCTTGGACACACAGCGTGTGTGATTTGTCCCAAAACAGTTCACACGTGTCACGGTTGATATAATACAGTTTATTGGAGACTATTTTAAACATTTTCGCGATTTTCCAGTGTCTCTATCCATCATCTCTAGAAATACTCGTGCTTCTAATTACGACTTGAAGTACTCATATTACTGATACGACCTATCAGTAAGGGACGGAAAATTTCGCCGATTCAATTACCTGCATGCTTAGAATCCATTATCCTATGCATATTCAAGCCCTGTCTTTTCGTTCATTGTCTGTTGTTCTAGTGAGTAGCAGCTAGTGGACAAATGGTCGGGGATTGAGTTTGCATAGGACAGTGCATTCTAACATGAAGGTCACTGAATAAGCGAAATTTTCCGGCCCCTACCTATCAGCAATTGCCTAGAGCGAAATTATATTCGTATTGAATTTTTCCAAATTGATACAGCGAGTTTTCCTCACTGACCTTATATTTATATTGAACGCAGCTACTCAGCAAAGTACAGCACACGCCTCTAATTCTAACTGACATATATACTTGTACTTGAATACATGTATTCATGCAGGCAGTAAGTGCTCATTAGCTGCTCGATGATACAATGACACCACATTATTGGACCCGCATTAAGTTAATTCTTTTAATCGGCTCAGAAGCTGTCAGGTAAGTCAAGAGCCAATTGCGCAAGTGACTGTAAATGATGGTAGTTTGTATTCTAGCTTGTGTTCAAAATTAAACGCGAGTATTTCAGATCCCTACTTATAAGTATTGCTGTCAATTTATAAAATTCCGTACTTGTTTTTTTTATTTACTGTAGCAGGGGTGTAACAACTCAAATTACCAAAGGGCGGAGGGGAACAAACGTAATAAAGGCTGTACCGATTTTAATCTTTAAGGAAGTACAATTGTATCCATCCTGGATAATATAGATTTTCTTTCATAAAATTAATTTAAATTATTAAAATGAGATCATGTAAAACTGTTAAATGAGTACATTGTTTAAGACCATGCTCTCTTGTTGCAACTGATATTACGATAGTTAATTTTATAAGCTTAAGTGAGAGCAGATATCAAAATCAGGTTTAGCAGTTTTATTTGAAATGGTTTCTGCCGCGATAGCCAATTTTTTTAAGACAAGAAACTTTACAGTTTCGACTAAAAAGTCAACTAACCAGAATTTCTTTGATTTCATAATTAGATAAAACCACTGTATTTACTGCCTTCAAAAAATCAGCCAACATGGAGAAGCTCATTGTTAAGAAAACTGCCAAAAATATTTTTGGTATCTGAGGAGCAATTATTCAAAACTCAATGTCTCCAAAAAAATTGCAAATTTTATTTATGACCAAATCTGTTTAAACCACTTCTACTAAATAGGATGGTGGACTGAGTTTTGATCTAAAGTCAATATTTACCACTGGGAAGGCTATTGGAAAATGTATTTTGGTAATAAAACTGAATAAATCCACATTTTCTCATTAAAAGTCAATATAAATCTCGGTTATAATATACATTGCAATGTATGTTGTTTTCAAAACTGAATAGATCAATACATTTCTGTATTTGAATGTCTCACTCTCCATATACATTACTATCATTCTGTCGCAAGAGATAGCAGCATTGTAACCTATAGAAACATTTGCTGTTCTGTTGGTCTATTTATGTATCCAAAACCCTTTTATTTTTCAAAATGTATTATTTCCATTCTTTGTCAAAACTCAATGTGCCATATCTAAAGCAGTGAATTTTTGGTACCTCATTGTTGCTTGGTATCTTACTTTTAACCCCCCCCCCCCCCCTTTTTTAATGCTCTCGTTTAGGCATAAAAATTTAATACTACCGAAAAAATAGAAACATGCGTTCATGGTCTTAAGGTCTGCCTCTTCTTCATGTAATCAGAAAATTGGGAAAAGGGGGAGGGGCAAAATACCCTCCCCTTGTCCTGTTGTTTCGCCACTGTATTGTAGTGTTTATTCACGCATTTTTAGTGACGTTGCTAGATGCTGGCTAACATTAGCGAGACAACGAAACTGTGCCGATACAGCACGTCTACTCAATCATGTTACTTATCGTAAACGCCATTAGAATGTTTACCGTCCCTGACTGGTGGCGACGGGGCGCCGTGGAAAAATAACACCAGACTGCCGCCCGGGGTTGTCTTGAGATTTATGCGCGCGCAACAAGTAGTCACTATTCCCGCGCCAGTGCGGTGCTGCATAAACTATTAAAACATCTTTGCATAAAGGAAAAACATTTTGGCCAGTTGACAACATATATTTTGTGATACTACACGAAGATTTTACAACGCGTTATGTACTTAAAAATACAAACTGTGTTGCATAGGCGTAATA